>JAXIVJ010003353.1:17500-87500 GCA_036785665.1 Chirona hameri
ACATACATACATACATACATACATACATACATACATACATACATGCATACATCACACATACATCATACATATTAGATGCATAATTCCGCATCACTTTTGACTAAATTTACTTAATTTACTTTTTTTTTAAAAGTCACTTTGCGTCGGAAATCAGACATGCAGTTTTGTTGTATCACTATATGTGGAATCCCAGTTAAATTTAGACCATTTTATGAACAAAATCGTTCTCCAGTTTCAGAAAACTATGACACTGCATGAATTTAATAAAGCATTAGATTGTTTATCGATAGGTATCAAGTTTGTAATAGTTTTATTAAATTTCGAAGGGTCAAATAACGCCGAAAATTATAGATCCAACTTTAAACCTGAAAACTGAAGGTAAAAATTTGAAATTGATAAATATAAATACAAAAAGTATGTTCCTAGACCAGTTTTGTCTCAGAAAATAGTGCTGACATTTATTTGTCTTCATGTGGTCATCAAAAGCCAACAACCGTAATTCCAAAATATGACGTCATGAGTTACTCATACTTAGGAAGCCATAATTTAGTCAAAAATAAATATATTGCTTTGAAATTGGACTTGGGTATGGTCCATATGTGGATCTTCGACATATATTCCTTTTTTACATTTGAAAATGTAAATTGTAAGGGAATTCCCACCCCAACAAAAAACAAGTTTGTTTCAATTTTTTGTATAAAAAAAAATGTTTCCTTCAAAAATCCGAGATAACCATTTTGCGTCAGTAAATGTACTATAGCTGAAAACATTTTCGACGAAATTTCTTCATTTTTTCACTGAAGACCTAAAATTGATGTAGGAAAAGGTACCCGAAGTATCGCGTTGATATTGCTCTTCGTTGCGCCTTTCCGCCCAAATATCCGCATTAGCATAGGGCACGAAGCATAACGTGGAGAAGTTAGGGATCCACCCAATAACCGGCCATTGACTGGGGGGGGGGCGTTTAACGCCCCCCCCCCCCCCCAGATGAAATTTCGCAATAGCTGAAAAAAACGAATTGCGCTATCAACGTGAAACTTCGGGTACCTTCTTATAAATCATGTTTACGTCTTGTGTGCAAAAATAAAAACAATTGTCGACATTTTTCGAGCTATTACGAATTTAGTGACGTCACTACACACGAGTTGTACACCAAAATCAGCTAAACTTTGCCATGCCGTACAAATGCCACATTTGAAGCAAAATGCAATCGAAAAAAGTCAAAGGATAGAAAATTGCAACGGCTAAAACTGGCTGTCTCGGATTTTAAAATTGTTAATTTTTGACACCACAAAACTCAAACAACTTTTTTTGGGGAAAATTATCACAAAATCAAAATTTTCGAAAATATTATTTAAAAAATGTAACCATGTCAGAGTACTATACCTAGGCAACTACCATGCCAAATGTCAAACTGATATCTCCATTTTTGACTGACTGACATCTAAAGTATGGGTAACTTATGACATCATATTTTGAAATTGCGTTTATTGGCTTTTATTGACTAGATACAGACACAGAAATGCCACCATTGTAATTCTGAGGCAAAACTGGTCTAGCAACATGCCTTTTTTGTTTATATTTAACAATTTAACATTTTGACCTTCGGTGACCTGAACTTCACCTGAAATTGACATTTACTTCACGTAAATGAAGTCAGGTGGTGAAATGCCTATCACTATCGAATTATACGTGGAAAATAACTCCTAAAACATGTGTAGCATGACTTTCGTAGATATTTTCAGCATAGTGACCTTTTGTGACCTGACCTTGACCTTGATCTTGGCCAACAATCTCATTTTAGCTCATGCAGGATATTTATCATACCTTTGGTAGCACTTTGGGTGAAACTGATCGCAATTTGAATGCTTTTGATGGAAAGTATGGCCCATAAACTCAAATACGCCGAATTTGAACTTTGACCTGACCGTTACCTGACATTTGACCTCACTTTGAGATTTTTAGCATGTTTTAGATTCGACTCATCGCGAGCTTTCGATTGCCGCCTTGTACGTCTCGCTGCGATCATTGGTTCGGAAGATATCCAGGGGGCGTTTAATGCCCCCCTCCCCCGCCCCCAGTCAATGGCGTTCTGCTGAGACCCCAGTCAATGCTGGGTTAACCTTTGCATATCGGTGTACTTTCGCGTGCTAAAAATCTCAGCTGGAAGCATTGCATATATAATGTGCCTGAAACCAACTTGCGTAACCCTATGGTATGTGTGGTTCGTCAGAACCACTCAAGTTTGATGTGACTCTTGCCCGTGACTGTAACCCTGTGGCGATGTGTATTGTGTATGTGTCGTCAAAACCACATCGTGAAGTGAACAGGGCGATAACCCTGTGGTGCCCTCAAAATAATACATGAGAGTGAGGTGTTCGACCCCGTGGCCATAACCGTTCGGTGTTCTGTGTACCACCAGAACTACACCCGACACCCGAGAACCACACCGAACCCCACCCGGGTCAGGATAATCTTAACCCTCCGGTGTTATGTGTGCCGTCAGAACCACATCTGGGAGTGGGTGCAGGACCAAAATAACCCTGCAGTGTTATGTATGCCGTCAGAACCACATCTGGGAGTGGGTGCAGGACCACCTTAACCCTGCGGTGTTATGTGTGCCGTCAGAACCACATCTGGGAGTGGGTGCAGGACCAAAATAACCCTGCGGTGTTATGTGTGCCGTCAGAACCACATCTGGGAGTGGGTGCAGGACCAAAATAACCCTGCGGTGTTATGTATGCCGTCAGAACCACATCTGGGAGTGGGTGCAGGACAGACATAACCCTGCGGTGTTATGTGTGCCGTCAGAACCACATCTGGGAGTGGGTGCAGGACCACCTTAACCCTGCGGTGTTATGTATGCCGTCAGAACCACATCTGGGAGTGGGTGCAGGACCACCATAATAACCCTGTGGTGTTATGTGTGTGCCGTCAGAACCACATCTGGGAGTGGGCGCAGGACCACCATAATAACCCTCCGGTGTTATGTGTGCCGTCAGAACCACATCTGGGAGTGGGTGCAGGACAGACATAACCCTGCGGTGTTATGTATGCCGTCAGAACCACATCTGGGAGTGGGTGCAGGACCACCTTAACCCTGCGGTGTTATGTATGCCGTCAGAACCACATCTGGGAGTGGGTGCAGGACAGACATAACCCTGCAGTGTTATGTATGCCGTCAGAACCACATCTGGGAGTGGGTGCAGGACAATAATAACCCTGCGGTGTTATGTGTGCCGTCAGAACCACATCTGGGAGTGGGTGCAGGACAGACATAACCCTGCAGTGTTATGTGTGCCGTCAGAACCACATCTGGGAGTGGGTGCAGGACAATAATAACCCTGCGGTGTTATGTGTGCCGTCAGAACCACATCTGGGAGTGGGTGCAGGACAGACATAACCCTGCGGTGTTATGTGTGCCGTCAGAACCACATCTGGGAGTGGGTGCAGGACAGACATAACCCTGCGGTGTTATGTGTGCCGTCAGAACCACATCTGGGAGTGGGCGCAGGACCACCTTAACCCTGCGGTGTTATGTATGCCGTCAGAACCACATCTGGGAGTGGGTGCAGGACCATAATAACCGTCCGGTGTTATGTGTGCCGTCAGAACCACATCTGGGAGTGGGTGCAGGACCACCATAATAACCCTGTGGTGTTATGTGTGCCGTCAGAACCACATCTGGGAGTGGGTGCAGGACCACCATAATAACCCTGTGGTGTTATGTGTGTGCCGTCAGAACCACATCTGGGAGTGGGTGCAGGACAGACATAACCCTGCAGTGTTATGTGTGCCGTCAGAACCACATCTGGGAGTGGGTGCAGGACCACCATAATAACCCTGTGGTGTTATGTGTGCCGTCAGAACCACATCTGGGAGTGGGTGCAGGACCACCATAATAACCCTGCGGTGTTATGTGTGCCGTCAGAACCACATCTGGGAGTGGGTGCAGGACCACCATAATAACCCTGTGGTGTTATGTGTGCCGTCAGAACCACATCTGGGAGTGGGTGCAGGACCACCATAATAACCCTGTGGTGTTATGTGTGCCGTCAGAACCACATCTGGGAGTGGGTGCAGGACCACCATAATAACCCTGTGGTGTTATGTGTGCCGTCAGAACCACATCTGGGAGTGGGCGCAGGACCACCATAACCCTGCGGTGTTATGTGTGCCGTCAGAACCACATCTGGGAGTGGGTGCAGGACAGACATAACCCTGCAGTGTTATGTGTGCCGTCAGAACCACATCTGGGAGTGGGTGCAGGACCAAAATAACCCTGCGGTGTTATGTATGCCGTCAGAACCACATCTGGGAGTGGGTGCAGGACAGACATAACCCTGCAGTGTTATGTGTGCCGTCAGAACCACATCTGGGAGTGGGTGCAGGACAGACATAACCCTGTGGTGTTATGTGTGCCGTCAGAACCACATCTGGGAGTGGGTGCAGGACCACCATAACCCTGCGGTGTTATGTGTGCCGTCAGAACCACATCTGGGAGTGGGTGCAGGACAGACATAACCCTGCAGTGTTATGTGTGCCGTCAGAACCACATCTGGGAGTGGGCGCAGGACCACCTTAACCCTGCGGTGTTATGTGTGCCGTCAGAACCACATCTGGGAGTGGGTGCAGGACCACCATAATAACCCTGCGGTGTTATGTGTGCCGTCAGAACCACATCTGGGAGTGGGTGCAGGACCACCATAATAACCCTGCGGTGTTATGTGTGCCGTCAGAACCACATCTGGGAGTGGGCGCAGGACCACCATAACCCTGCAGTGTTATGTGTGCCGTCAGAACCACATCTGGGAGTGGGTGCAGGACCACCATAATAACCCTGCGGTGTTATGTGTGCCGTCAGAACCACATCTGGGAGTGGGCGCAGGACCACCATAACCCTGCAGTGTTATGTGTGCCGTCAGAACCACATCTGGGAGTGGGTGCAGGACCACCATAATAACCCTGCGGTGTTATGTGTGCCGTCAGAACCACATCTGGGAGTGGGTGCAGGACCACCATAATAACCCTGCGGTGTTATGTGTGCCGTCAGAACCACATCTGGGAGTGGGCGCAGGACCACCATAACCCTGCAGTGTTATGTGTGCCGTCAGAACCACATCTGGGAGTGGGTGCAGGACAGACATAACCCTGCAGTGTTATGTGTGCCGTCAGAACCACATCTGGGAGTGGGTGCAGGACCACCATAATAACCCTGCGGTGTTATGTATGCCGTCAGAACCACATCTGGGAGTGGGTGCAGGACAGACATAACCCTGCAGTGTTATGTGTGCCGTCAGAACCACATCTGGGAGTGGGTGCAGGACCACCATAATAACCCTGTGGTGTTATGTGTGCCGTCAGAACCACATCTGGGAGTGGGTGCAGGACAGACATAACCCTGCAGTGTTATGTGTGCCGTCAGAACCACATCTGGGAGTGGGTGCAGGACAGACATAACCCTGCAGTGTTATGTGTGCCGTCAGAACCACATCTGGGAGTGGGTGCAGGACCACCATAATAACCCTGTGGTGTTATGTGTGCCGTCAGAACCACATCTGGGAGTGGGCGCAGGACCACCTTAACCCTGCGGTGTTATGTGTGCCGTCAGAACCACATCTGGGAGTGGGTGCAGGACAGACATAACCCTGCGGTGTTATGTGTGCCGTCAGAACCACATCTGGGAGTGGGCGCAGGACCACCTTAACCCTGCGGTGTTATGTGTGCCGTCAGAACCACATCTGGGAGTGGGTGCAGGACCACCATAATAACCCTGTGGTGTTATGTGTGCCGTCAGAACCACATCTGGGAGTGGGTGCAGGACCACCATAATAACCCTGCGGTGTTATGTGTGCCGTCAGAACCACATCTGGGAGTGGGTGCAGGACCACCGGCTGCACCACCGCTACTCCGAGACCGACGCTGATCCGCACAACGCCACCCGCGGATTTTTCTTCGCGCACATGGGTACGACTGCGGTCACTGACCTCAGGTCACTGACCTCAGGTCACTGACCTCAGGTCACTGACCTCAGGTCACTGACCTCAGGTCACTGACCTCAGGTCACTGACCTCAGGTCACTGACCTCAGGTCACTGACCTCAGGTCACTGACCTCAAGTCACTGACCTCAGGTCACTGGTAACAGGTCACTGACCTCAGGTCACTGGCAACAGGGCACTGACCTCAGGTCACTGGCAACAGGACATGACCTCAGGTCACTGGCAACAGGTCCCTGGCAACAGGTCCCTGGCAACAGGTCCCTGGCAACAGGATCTCATGTCCCTGGCAACAGGACATGACCTCAGGTCACTGGACACATGATACGGGTCTTTGGCCTCAAGTCACCAACCTCAGATCAATGTCCTCTGGTCACGAAATACACAAAAAAAACTATCCTATATTGCGCGTTGCCGCTTCTTCAGGGCTAATGATTGGCGGCAAAACGTAATTACCCTAAACTAGCCGCAAGGCGCAATATGGGTTAGTTCTTATATTTCGTGATCTCAGGTCACTGGCCTCAGATAACTGGCCTCAGGTAACTGGCCTCAGGTCATTTACCTCGGGTCATTGAACTGACGTCAGCGAGTTGAGATAGCTGAAACCAGGTCACCGACCCAAAGTTTACTGACCCCAGGTCACTGACCTTAGGTCACTGACCTCATGTCATTGACCACGGATCAATGACTAAGGCCAGTGGCCCCAGGACACTATCTGCAGGTCATTGAGCACAGGCAATAGGCTGTCTGGTTCTTGGGCCGCTTGGTACTGATCTCAATTTTCTCATCGTCGGTTTCGATCTGCGCGTACGTATGTAACGATGAATAAGCATTCATGCAATAGCAATGGATACTTCAATGGATACTTGACTCTGTCCTATTGAAGTATCCATCAAAATATTCATATTTTAATAATAATAATAATAATATTTTAATATTAATATAATACTAATAGTTGTGGTGATTGGTGATTTATAATCAATCTAATGTATTGTGCACTGACCAAAATGGAAATATCGTTGTCGATTTGTAACAAATGTATGTTCGACTGCGACCTACCACCACTGTTCTATCTGTCACTGTTCTATCTGATCTATCTGTCGCTGTCGTTGTCCCAACAGGATGGCTGTTTGTGACAAAGCACCCCGAATCGATTGCGCAGGAGAAAACCACAGACATGTCGGATATGCTCGCTGACCCCGTCGTCGTCTTCCAGAAGAGGTAGGTCTTCCAGAAGAGGTAGCCAAATGACGGCGTAGGAAATAAAGTTATCTTTGACGACCCAACACCACCGGTGTCAGAAGATACCCTTCCAGTAGAAAAATCGTTGAGATGAACGTTTAAATTCAAGACGGTGTGCATGTTGCATAACCTATTGGTCATTTCTTCATCTCCTTCAAAAACGTCACTGGTAGTGTAATGTATCGGAAACCGTTGCTACGTTCTACCATTATACGGGACCACTATGGATGCGACATACCTGGATCGGCATCTCCCCGCCCGTGGCCGACCAACGACAGATAGGAAACCGCTACGGCTTAGCATAGGAACGACAGATAGGAAACCAGGTGTCCGGCGCGGTCGCGAACATCAAAGGCGCCGACGGAGAGTTGCCGATCCAGGTATCTCTCATCCATGGTGCCACTACGCACTGTGAACTCTCACGCCAATTCTTGGCATTCGACTACGTCGTCTGTTCATCATATACGCCGAGTATTGACAACTCTACTACCTTCTCAAAAATACTACTACGTCATGCTGTTCTGCTTTATATACTACACTAACTACTTAAACTTTCCACTACGTGCTGCTGCTCCTGTTTGAGATACTACCACATACGGTAACTTTCTACTACCCTAATGCTTTAGGTACTACCAGTACCACCTACTGTAACTTTCTACTACGCTCCTGTTTTAGATACCACCTACTGTAACTTTCTACTACCCTAATGCTGTAAGTACTACCACCTACTGTAACTTTCTACTACGCTCCTGTTCTAGATACCGCCTACTGTAACTTTCTACTACCCTAATGCTTTAGGTACTACCACCTAGTGTAACTTTTTACTACCCCTGTGCTGTTTCTGCTTGAGACACTACTTTATCCTCTGCTGATTCTGCTTCAGACACTACTTTATCCTGGTGGCCCTGCTGTGCTTCGTGGTGCCTACTGCGATTCCAGTGTGGCTGTGGCACGAGCGGGTGCTGAGCGCGCTTCTCGTCTGTGGACTGCTCAGATACGTCTGCACGCTACACTCGACCTGGTTGGTCAACAGCGCTGCGCACCTCTGGGGGCGCAGGCCGTACGACCGGTGAGCTGTCCGGCGTGGGTTCGAATCCCGGTGAATTATTTTGTTTTGTGCGTAAGCTAATTACAAATGATTAGGTTCAGACTAAGAGATGCTTGGACACAATTCAGAGAATCGCATCGAAACCCTCGAATGAATGAATGAATGAATGAATGAATGAATGAATAAATGACCCCCGTTTATGCTGACATGTGCTGTTGTAAATGGTGTCACGACTCAGTAAATGTAACTGTTATGATGCCATCACTGGTTCACAGTTCCATCAACCCAGCCGAGAACCCGATGGTGGCGCTAGCGGCGCTTGGCGAGGGATGGCACAATTACCACCACAGCTTCCCCTGGGACTATCGCACTGCGGAGCTGGGCGGGGGCGCGCGCAACCTCACAACGAGCTTCATCGACCTGATGGCCTGGTAAGACGACCTGATGGTCTGATAAGACGACCTGATGGTCTGATCAGACGACCTGATGGTCCGATCAGACGACCTAATGGTCTGATAAGACGACCTGATGGCCTGATAAGACGACCTGATGGTCTGATCAGACGACCTGATGGTCTGGTAGACGACCTGATGGCCTGATAAGACGACCTGATGGTCTGGTAAGCCGACATGATGGTCTGATCAGACGACCTAATGGCCTGGTAAGACGACATGATGGTCTGATAAGACGACCTGATGGTCCGATCAGACGACCTGATGGTCCGATCAGACGACCTAATGGTCTGATAAGACGACCTGATGGTCTGATCAGACGACCTAATGGCCTGGTAAGACGACATGATGGTCTGATCAGACGACCTAATGGCCTGGTAAGACGACATGATGGTCTGATAAGACGACCTGATGGTCTGATCAGACGACCTGATGGTCCGATCAGACGACCTAATGGTCCGATCAGACGACCTAATGGTCTGATAAGACGACATGATGGTCTGATCAGACGACCTGATGGTCTGATCAGACGACCTAATGGCCTGGTAAGACGACATGATGGTCTGATAAGACGACCTGATGGTCCGATCAGACGACCTGATGGTCCGATCAGACGACCTAATGGTCTGATAAGACGACCTGATGGTCTGATCAGACGACCTAATGGTCTGGTAAGACGACATGATGGTCTGATAAGACGACCTGATGGTCCGATCAGACGACCTAATGGTCTGATAAGACGACCTAATGGTCTGCTAAGACGACCTAATGGTCTGATCAGACGACCTAATGGTCTGGTAAGACGACCTGATAGCCTGATAAGACGACCTAATGGCCTGATAAGACGACCTAATGGCCTGCTAAGACGATCTGATGGTCTGGTAGACGACCTGATGGTCTGATCAGACGACCTAATGGTCTGCTAAGACGACATAATGGCCTGATCAGACGACCTGATGGCCTGATCAGACGACCTGATGGTCTGGTAAGACGACCTGATGGCCGGCTAAGACGACATAATGACCTGCTAAGACGACATAATGGCCTGATCAAACGATCTGATGGCCTGGTAAGACGACCTAATGGCCTGCTAAGACGGCCTGATGGCCTGGTAAGACGATCTGATGGCCTGATAAGACGATCTGATGGGCTGATAAGACGACCTGATGGCCTGATAAGAGGATCTGATGACCTGGTAAGTCTTCCATCGACCTGATAGCTTAAGAAGATCTGATGACCTGGTAAGTCTTCCATCGACCTGATAGCTTAAGAGGATCTGATGACCTGGTAATTCTTCCATCGACATGATAGCTTGGTATTACCGCCACCGACCTAATTAACTGATAAGAACTACATCGACCTGATGACATATTATGACGACCTGATGCCATGGTAAGAGGACCGGTCTTCGTCGACCCTCCTACATAGAGCCCTTCATGGAATGGGAATCCCCATGGAACCCATGGAACGGGATGGAAATGGGTGGGAATGGATCCATTTTTGGAAATGTAACGGGTTGGAACGGGTTTGGGACAGACCATGTCATGTTTTAGCACCACAAAAAGTGAAATATGCTGAAACGGGTGGGAATGGAGCCCCATCAGTTATTAAATCGGATTTGGACTTGGATTGGAACGGGTTTGGGTCTGGGTGAATGGGCTGGAACGAAATGGGGCTGAAGATGTGTCCCACGAAGGGCTCTCCTCCTGCCCCTTGGATCCGCCGGCCGTGCTGAAGTATGGGGCTTTTTCGTGATTATTATTGTGCGATTGTGCCGTACCTACCTGCATTGACGTAATCATGTGTACGATTACGTCACGACTACCTGCATTAACGTAATCATCTGTACGATTACGTCACGGCTACCTGCATTGACGTAATCATATGTACGATTACGTCACGACTACCTCCATTGACGTGATCATGTGTACGCATTGACGTAATCATGTGTACGACCTCCGGTTACGACCAACGACCTCCGGTTACGACCAACGACCTCCGGTTACGACCAACGACCTCCGGTTACGACCAACGACCTCCGGTTACGACCAACGACCTCCGGTTACGACCAACGACCTCCGGTTACGACCAACGACCTCCGGTTACGACCAACTACCTCCGGTTACGACCAACGACCTCCGGTTACGACCAACGACCTCCGGTTACGACCAACGACCTCCGGTTACGACCAACGACCTCCGTTTATGAATGTACAGGATCGTGATGACCTCAAACGATGCCCGTTTCTGTGTGTCCAGACAGTGGTGGATCTAGGATTCGAGTTTTTTTTTTGGGGGGGGGGCAAAATTCCAAAAAGTCTCACACAATTCTGAAAACTCATCGGATTTCGCTTGCTTATGCATTGATAGCTGATTTAAATCAAACTTTCATTAGTCAAAGTTGCTTAGATTTGCTTCTATATCAGGAAATGTGTCAATTTTGCGCCGATTTCTGGCGGTTTGGGGGGGGGGCAATTGCCCATTTTTCCAAACCGTAGATCCGCCACTGTGTCCAGAACAGAGAGGACCTCAAACAACGCCCGTTTCTGTATATGTCCAGAGCAGGGATAACCTCTATAACGACGCCCGTTTCTGTATATGTCCAGAGCAGGGATAACCTCTATAACGACGCCCATGTATGTATATGTCCAGAGCAGGGATAACCTCTATAACGACGACCGTTTCTGTATATGTCCAGAGCAGGGATAACCTCTATAACGACGCCCATGTATGTATATGTCCAGAGCAGGGATAACCTCTATAACGACGACCGTTTCTGTATATGTCCAGAGCAGGGATAACCTCTATAACGACGCCCGTTTCTGTATATGTCCAGAGCAGGGATAACCTCTATAACGACGCCCATGTATGTATATGTCTAGAGCAGGGATAACCTCTATAACGACGACCGTTTCTGTATATGTCCAGAACAGGGATAACCTCTATAACGACGCCCGTTTATGTATATATCTAGAGCAGGGATAACCTCTATAACGACGCCCGTTTCTGTATATGTCCAGAGCAGGGATAACCTCTATAACGACGCCCATGTATGTATATGTCCAGAGCAGGGATAACCTCTATAACGACGCCCATGTATGTATATGTCTAGAGCAGGGATAACCTCTATAACGACGCCCGTTTCTGTATATGTATAGAGCAGGGATAACCTCTATAACGACGCCCGTTTCTGTATATGTCCAGAGCAGGGATAACCTCTATAACGACGCCCGTTTCTGTATATTCTAGAACAGGGATAACCTCTATAACGACGCCCGTTTCTGTATATGTCCAGAGCAGGGATAACCTCTATAACGACGCCCGTTTCTGTATATGTCCAGAGCAGGGATAACCTCTATAACGACGCCCGTTTCTGTATATGTCCAGAGCAGGGATAACCTCTATAACGACGCCCGTTTCTGTATATATCCAGAGCAGGGATAACCTCTATAACGACGCCCGTTTCTGTATATGTCCAGAGCAGGGTTTGTCACGGGCTGGGCTGGGCCTATGGGCCATGGGCAGGGCCCGGGGCTGGCCCTGGGCTGGCCCTGGGCTGGGCCTCAACTTTAAGGAAATAACCGGGCTCTGGACGGGCCTGGGCTGAGAATGTTGAAGATCAGGTCAGAGCCGAAAAAACAGCAGTTCACTGTCCACAGCAACACACTGTTGCTGTGACTGTGTGTTTTTGTTTGTTTTTTATTAGCATAGTTGGTGCATTGTTTCACATTTATAGTATACAAGTAAATATGCTAGGATAGTGATTGCAAATTTTGTGAAAATATGTATATGCTTAATCTGAACGGGCCGGACCGGGCCTGGGCCGCAATATTATAAATTTGACCGAGCCTGGTCCGGGCCTGGGCTTGGTGTTGATGGGCCTGGGCCGGGCTGGGCTGAGGGTTGGTGGGCCCGTGACGAACACTAGTCAATAATAGTGATAACCTCAAACGACGCCAATTTATGTATGTCCAGAACAGAAAGCACCTCAAACGACACCCGTTTTGATGTGAACAGAACACGGATATCCTCAAACGACACCCGTTGCTTTATGTCCAGAACAGGGATAACCTCAAAGGACACCCGTTTCTGTATGTCCAGAACACGGATAACCTCAAACGAAGCCCGTTTCTGTATGTCCAGAACAGGGATAACCTCTAACGCCATACCCTCGTCTGTCTGTCTTCCAGGATCGGATGGGCATACGACCGGAAGACTGTGTCGCAAGACATGGTGACACGTCGGGCAGACCGCAAGGGCGACGGCAGCTACCGGCCCAAGCAGCAGTAACGCCATCTATTGACGCTGCCGCCAACCACCCTCCGACGCTGCTAGCGCCATCTCAGAAGCGCACATGTAACTAGTGATTCGGCGCGGCGCCGCCAATCGCCCACCGCCGTCGCTAGCGCTGTCTCTGAGGCGCGTCTGTAACTAGTGATTCGGTGTGGCGCCGCCTGGCCGCGGGGTGGGTATGTAGTCAATGCAAGGATAGATGCAAGGCGACTGTGGCCGCTGCTGTGTTGACCGGCTGTGCACAGAGTCTGTGTGTGCCTCATTCTCCGATGGCTCGCTAAAATAAAGCCACACCAACTATACTCCTCGCCGCTGTGATGGCACCGTTCAGGTCGTGGTGTGACGTCATTGTGTTGGGAGGATGACATCACGCTACCAAGAGTCAGGACAATACACGTATGGTCAGTGGAGGTGATTGTGTTTCTGGGGAAAACCGAGAACGTCTTAAGAATGAAGAGATGCCATTCGAGCAAGGCTGCAGTTGTATTCGAAAGGGTATGGTCACGCCAAATTTTGACATATTGGGATGACAATTTCATATATGACCTTATCACTAAACTTAGTCTGAGTATATTGGCTTGCTGTGGACTTCGTAATAAGATTAACCCGCGACTTACCGGGGCTATGTTTTGCCCCCCTCTCGTTATTTTGCAATAACTCCTAAACGAACACCGGTATCGTCACCAAACTTGCAGTACCTTCTCTCACATCAATTTTACACATGTTGGCAGAAGGCAAAATATGAGGCTATGCTAGGTCAACCGGGAATAACGTCAGAGTGACGTCAAGGTCTTCGGTTTTGGCTGCAAAATAATGGTTTGCGGAAAACGCTGTCAAAGGTACGATGTTTAAGATAAACTCAATGGTCTCACATCAAATTACTGACAATAGACCGGGCTATCACACTGCTATCTCGGATTTTTGAGTGTTTTGTTTAATTCAAAATTTTGAGAAATCCAAAAACATTTTTTTTTTGCAAAATGTTCAAGAAAAAAAATCAGAACTATCCAAAAACCGGAATATATGTGATCGAGAAGTGTGCGGTGAATGTGTACCAAATTTGAAGTCGATATCTTTAAAAATGACTGAGTTATGACCTTTAAATGACAAAAATCGACTAGCTCTCGCAGCATTACTATCATAAAAAACGCAGTTCCATTTTTGCTTTTTACTTCTATTTATATGGAACAAACAATGACTTAAGGTTATTTTTCGCGTTCTAGACGAAAAACAAACTCATACACATGTGTTACAACGCCTAATGACCGTAATCTGCAGTTTGACCTCGTGACCTCGGATGACCTTGACCTGACCCAAGGTCATAAACAGCTTAGAAAGGTACTTAGAAATGTCAGACACACGAATCATACCAATTTATCGACAGCTTGTGCGTTTAATATCGCAATTTTGCGCGACAATTTCGTCCATCGAGACCTTTTGACACGGTCAAACATTTTGTACTTGACCTCACCTGTGACGTGATCGGTGACCCCGAGGTCAACAATTTTATGTTTCCTTCGATACATTTCCCAGGGCTATCGAATACCGTTTGAATTTTTACATTCGGTCCAGTAGTTCCGGAGATCCGAGGGGGGAAAAGTAGCCCCCCCCCCCAGAAAGTCGCGTTATGAAATATACCCCAGTAACTCGCGGGTTAATTTGTATTCCGTGTTTCAGGAAAAAAAATATATCAGCTCTACTCATGCATTGTGGGACAACGGGGACAACCTAGCTGCCAGAAGTTAAATGCCCGCAGGCAGGTTCATGTTCTGCGGGACAGTCTAACGGCCACTAACTGAATGACCAGGCTGTCGTCATGCTTTACGGGATAGCATAACTTCCAGGGAATATAGTTAACCCAATTCCCTGCAGGGGTGCAGATTCTGCCCCCTTCCCCCCCCCCCCCCCCCCCCGGTGGTCTTTCGCTTGCCTCTCCCAAACCGTTCAGCCTAGCGTCTTGAAATTTTCTACCAACAATTTAATAAAATTGGGCTGGCAGAGGCGGTGCCAGGCTCCTGTTTTTGGGAGAGTGTTACGAATGCAGTTGTGTGGCGCAAACTTCCTTCGTAGTTTGATGTGCAATAAATGCGTCAGAAACGTTTTTACTGCAATATGCATCATCTATACTGGGATTGGACATATTTTTTGGCAGAGGTGCACTCAAGTACAAACAAAAATGGGAGCGGTACCCTCCCTCAAATTAGTTCCACCGTCAAATTATCAAGTTGATAAAGCGTTACACGCATGGTGCCCCCACCCCCAACGCCGCTTACCTGGATCCTCCTATGCGCAATATATTACATTTAACACATTACAGCAAATAATGGCCACATGTGACGTTCATATCGTCCTAAACAATCACAAACAGCACAATTCTGCAGTCGGCAGGAAGAAAGCCGTAAGTCGAATTTTGACACTTTTTAATGTCATTCGAAAGCTCCCATCAAGACGCATCTAATGAATGTGATTATATGCAAATGTACATGAAAAAATCGGTATAGTTATATTCCAAATGTGAGAAAGCCTTTGATCGTTACTTTCAGCTCAACGTCGCCAGGTAGAACGCCGATGTGCAAAAACCACCACATACGGCTTTTTGCTGGAAGTTCGAGACGTTCAACATGATCGTCCCGGTCAGGAATAAAACCGTATCTTCTGAAAGGCGTAGATACGGCTTTCTATCTCATGAATTCCATCAACCAGGAACGTATTTCCGTCAGGAAGAAAGCCGCATCTGGTAACAGCATAGTTTACTTAGTATCTCACGAGCGGGAGGTGTCTAAGGCTACTAATGTTTTAGCACGTGATAGTAGTATTTTTTTAGATGATCTACAGTAAGCATACATTACGGTGTTTGATTCGTCCCGATATGGTCGCAGATTTTTCTTTTTCTTTTTAGAAATTTAGTCCGAATGTTTTTGAATGGATGGATTTCCGAGGTCAGACCCCGCGCTAAGTATAGCGTGTTGCGCAGGCCCTGACCACACCAACCGATCAAGCAATTCCTGGCGTCCGGCAGAAATTAGAAGCGAAAGTTATCCGGGCCCGACATGCTTGGACGCGGTCCGCTCCGCCCTATGACGTCATCTGACCTTGAGTGCAACCACTGCCACCGGCCACAGGCCATCCCAGTCAGGAGCAAATAGCGAGCGTCAAAGCGACTCGAACCCGGGCTGCCACACCGGGTGAGGTGAGAAGTCCAGCGCTCTCCCAACTGAGCTACAGGGGTGGACTCCCGACTGAGCTACAGGGACGGACTCCCGACCGAGCTACATGGGCGGAGAGTTCGTGCTTGGGTCGAAACGACAGATCACTTGCCTTAGTTTGATTTAATATGGGCTAACGTAACGTAGCTTCACAGTTATCACCTACATTTTACTGTCGAGGCCATGGATGAGGGAAAACGCCACCGGCCTCGTCGGTGCAGGCTCCACGAGCCTCGTCCGCAACTACCTCTGCGCCCAGAGATACGGGATACGGGTCTGCATGGAACATCGTGGTTGTGCGACACTATGTCGATCTTGTGTAACCCTATTCTCTGCGGGCGGCCAGAATTACGTTAACCTGCGGAGTGCAGATTCTGCCCCCCCCCCCGCCCCAGAGATCTCGAGAACCGCTCAGTCGATTTCTATGGGGAAAACGCTATTCGATGCGTCATAACAAGATCTCTCTTGTTGGATCCCGAAATTTTTGTTTTGTTCAAAAATGTGGGGCCGGGGCAAAAAATCCGAAAAATGTGGGTGTTTTTTGAAAGGTCATTGCGGTCATGTGGATCGACCGATTTTCATGCCTTAAACGTTTTTGAGCCTCAAATGTACTGGTATTTAATATATCAAAATACAAAAAGCAAAATAAAAATTATAGGCGTATTCAGGGAATGTAAAATGGGGGGATTTTCTGGAGATAAAAATAAATGCTGTTCGTGATTGTTTGGGATGACATGAACGTCACATGTGGGCATTATATGCTGCAATTTGTTAAATTTGATATATTGCGCATAGGCGGATCCAGGAAAAAAAAGCATTGGGGGCACCATGCGCGTAACGCTTTTATCATCCCACTAATTTGAAGTTGGACATAATTTGATGGTGGGTATCGCCTCCCATTTGTTTATGCTGAGTGCGCCTCTGCCCCACAAATATGTACAATCCCAGTATATATGATGCATATTGCATTGAAATTGTTTCTGACGCATTTATTGCACTGCAAACCACGAAGAAAGTATGCGCCGCAAGATTGCATTCGTAACACCCTCCCCAAAACAGGACCCTGGAACCGCCTCTGCTGAACTGTTTTTTCTCAAAATGTTGACACAACCCGCGCCATTCAATTTTGGGAAAAGTCACAAAGTTTCAGGACGCTAGGCCTAACGGTTTAGAAGCAGAAAGTGAAAAACTACCGGAAGGTGCAGAATCTGCCCCCGCAGGGAAAAGGGTTAACAGCAAAAACTCAGTGAATTTCCTTGGCTTGCCATCAGCTGAAGACACAGTGCTCCACGCAGATATGTTGCCAGATCCCGAACCCAATGACGTCAGACTTTCTTCCTACCATCGTTTCCAGCCCGATGACATCATGCAGGATTTCAGAAGGCTCTCCTCTCGCGTGCGATGAATCGGAGGTTGACATTTTTTGCGAAGATCGGGCTGGCAACATTTCTGGTTCAGTTCCAGTCAGTTCGGGGACCGCAAACGACTTCTCTACCAGCGATGGAGGTACTACAGAGACCGCGAAACGGCGTGCACGCACCGAAGAAGATCAAATAAAGTGTTTCACAGACAAACATCAGCTGCTTCCAGCCCTTGTGGGCTGCCTGACAGGTCACTGCCAGCTCCAATGCGGGGGTCGGTTATCAGAGGCCGCAAGACGTGACATCACTGAGACGGTAAACAGCCAGACTACATAGGCGAGACGCGAGTGGTTTCGCCGATACATCACGGAGGAGGAGGAAATAACCGAACACGGCAAGAAGCGGAGAAGAGTCTTGCACTGGCACCTTCCTGTAAACTCAGGCATGGTCCACACGTGCAAGGAGTTATTTCTTCGCACCTTCGTATTTAATGCTGGTAACGACAAACCAGTAGTAAACATTATCACTTCAGATCTGTCAGCTCCTCCGGACAAACGTGGTAGGAAGGAGGCAGCGAATAAGGTGGATATATCCGTCATAGAGCGACATATCATGTCTTTCAAACCGACAGCTCCCCACTGCATTGCCTGCACGCACCAGAGCGTCGATATCTCCCGTCGGACCTCAGTACAGGTGTCTTGTTTCGCCACGTCCAGGAAACTCATGGTAAGGGAGTTTGCTCCGAAACGACTTACCGACGCACGATAGGCGGTTGAACATTGGCTTCACCAAGCCAAGCTCGGATCCGAATAATGTTCATGTTGTGCAACACACGCTCTGCACAAGTGCGAGGGAGTACAGACTGAGTGCTCCGACTGCCAGAAGCACGAGGAGCACATGCGATGCTGAAACGAAGCGAGAATCGCCTATCAAGACGATGGGACAAGTGAGTGGAAGCAGGGCGAGATCGTCATCTCAGCAGACAGGATGATAATTTGTACTTTTCCTCAACTGCCGCACAAAGAATGTGTGTTTACATCGCGCCTCGTCGTCTACAACGAGACGTTCGCTACTGTGGGAAACGTTCGTGGAAGGCAGGGGAATCACCTCGACCGGTGTCTGTCGTCTGGCACGAGGGTGTGGCAGGGAGTGATGCTCCGGATGTGACGTCCGCCTTCATAACGTATCTGAAGACGCAACGCGACGCAGAAGAAGTCACAATCTGGCTTGACAACTGCACCGCGCAGAACAAAAACTGGACCTTGATCACCGGCCTAATTATCAGGCTGTGAACTGCCCAAACAGCGGTCTCAGAACAGTTACGCTCAAGTACCTGTAAAATGGACTCACGTCTATGTCGGCAGATGCCGTGCACCAAGTGTGCAATACAGGCTTAAAACGGAAGAAGGTGGTCGCTGATATGGAAGACTTTGTAAGCGCCATCGAGTCCTCATCGAAGGTGGTGGAGATGGCGCCAAACGACTTTCTTGACGTCAGAAACGGCATCAGCTGCCAAAAGCTCAAGCTACTCGGCGACTCGGACAGCCGATCCTACCTCGCCTCATTCAAAGTCTAGGTTCGCTGTGGCACAGATTTGCTATACACGAAAACCAGCCATACTATGGTCAATTGGCGTGCCTTCGACCTAACAAAGGGCAAATTCAGCTCTGAGGAGCAGCTAGTGAAAAACACACCCTAGATGTGTAAAGAAAACAAAGCTGCTCAAGTTAAAGCAGCAGCTACTTCCTTTGTTGCCTCCTCAGAGACGCCTCTCCTTGGGAGAACATGATGGCATCGAACGCCCGTGAGCTGAATGGCTGATAGCCGGCCACTTTTTAAACCAGCATCAGGTTGACTGGCCACCCACTCGGTCGGCCACCTGTTCAACCGTCCATCCACTCGTTCGGCTACTTGTGCGCCCGGCCACCTCAGCTCGTACGGCTGACTGTTCAGCCGGCCACCTGTTCAGCCGGCCACCTCAGCTCGTACGGCTGACTGTTCAGCCGGCCACCTGTTCAGCCCGGCCACCTCAGCTCGTACGGCTGACTGTTCAGCCCGGCCACCTCAGCTCGTACGGCTGACTGTTCAGCCCGGCCACCTCAGCTCGTACGGCTGACTGTTCAGCCGGCCACCTGTTCAGCCGGCCACCTCAGCTCGTACGGCTGACTGTTCAGCCCGTCCACCTCAGCTCGTACGGCTGACTGTTCAGCCGAACACCTGTTCAGCCCGGCCACCTCAGCTCGTACGGCTGACTGTTCAGCCGGCCACCTGTTCAGCCGGCCACCTCAGCTCGTACGGCTGACTGTTCAGCCCGGCCACCTCAGCTCGTACGGCTGACTGTTCAGCCGGCCACCTGTTCAGCCGGCTACCTCAGCTCGTACGGCTGACTGATCAGCCGACCAATTCAGCTCGTACGGCTGACTGTTCAGCCGACCACCTCAGCTCGTATGGCTGACTGTTCAGCCGACCACCTCAGCTCGTACGGCTGACTGTTCAGCCGACCACCTCAGCTCGTACGGCTGACTGTTCAGCCGACCACCTGTTCAGCCGACCAACCGGCAGTGTCTCGGCTGTTTTTGACTGTATCGGGAAGTTGTTTGCAGCGTTTACTGCATTGATGTTTAACAGCCGAAATATACCGGTAACGCACGAGTGGTTTTGAAGTCGATTTAGTACTAATTGCTTGGAAGCATTGCAGTTCTTAAGATATTACTTTCCTCTTGACAGAATGAAAATGAATGAAACCATTACATACGGCTTTCTTCCTGACATGGTAATGAATTAAATCCAAACATGCGGCTTTCTTCCTGACGAAATGATCGCTTAAATTCATACGATGCGGCTTTATTCCGGCATACGGCTTTTTTCCTGACCGATGGCCCTAGTCATGTATACAAATTTCCAAAAGGAAGAACATTTTTCGTTCTTAGCTACTAACCTACCAGGAATACAGGCATACAATTAGCTTTTCTTAACTTAACTTCTCAACCCGATCAAGATGACATCCAGATTGCCTGAAATATTCGTTTGTAACTTCTATGGCAAAATAGTCTTTTCGCCTCTCCTGAATAATTTGTTTAAAAAAAATAATAAGCGGACATGCGGCTTGCTTCCTGCCGACGGCAGGCATGTTTGTTATAACAAAATCTCCTCAATTTCCATACCCTGAATACACCTATGATTTTTCATTCTGGTACTTGTCTTTTCAGATATTGAAGACCAGTACATTTCAAGCTAAAAAACGTTGGTTGCATGAAAATCGGTCAAACCACATGACCTTAACCCTATTTGTAACAGGCTCCTGGCTACCCCTATTTGTAACAGGGGGGGGGGGCGGATTCCGCCCCCCCCCGGAGATCTCGAGATCTACCCGTCCGATTTTCAAAAATGAAACGGTGTTTGGTCCCCCTCAACACGATCTACATTTCTAAATAATACAAAATATATATTTGGGATAGGGGGGCAACAGGGGGGCAAAAACTACAAATTTTAGTGGTATCTTTGATCCAACATAGCTTTCATGTGTATCGACCGATTTTAACACAACCAATAGGAATCGATAGAGATTGAATTGGAAATTGATATATGATGGTGACGTTTGAAAATTCAAAAATCATAGGCGTGTGCAGGTAACTAAATATGGGGGTGAAGAATATGCGTAATAAAACCATTTTGTGATGTTGTTTTTTGATAAATGAAATAGTATGTGATTGAGACATTAGACAAAACAGTTATAAATAATATTTTTTGCCATAGGCGGTACCAGGTTAGTGAAAAGGGGGGTAAAATTGGGAAAAAATATTAACCGCAGACAAGTTGCTACCCAGCACTATAAATATGTTACTGATCGTAGATAGTTCCTTTTTGCATGTTGTACTTCATCATAGGCGTATCCAGGATCCAAACTGGGGCGGCGCAAAACCTTTTGATAAGTATATTATCCGCTATTATGATACTAACTAGTCAACACTGACTATTTCACTTACAACTTCAATTAATATTGCTTACCCCCCTTTTTACCCTACCTGGACTCGCCTATTATCTTATAATCGTTCGTAGAGTGGCCTGTTGTGCGTGTTTCATGCGAAAACTGCAGTATGTTATGTAATTGTACGCCCATGCCTCTTAGTTTCCTTGCAATAATATGACCCCCTTTCTTCCATTCCTGAGCGCGCCTCTGCAAAAATGGCTTTATTCCCTTTTCTGGCCTCATATGTGCATATATCATTATAAGCTAAACGTCTATTGCGCCGTTATCGCTGGCATATCGTCATCACCATGCCAGTCACACCCCTTTTCATGTTCCTGAACACGCCCCTGAAACTCTATAAGTAATAAATTATGCAAATAATGGAAGCTGAAGCTATCTTTTACATCTTGATAGCTATAAATGCCCCTTACATTGCTCTATTGGCTTCCCGCCAAGCATTGAATACTTCCTGGAAACCCCCCCTTTTCAAGCCCCTGAAACCGCCTCTGCCATGCAATTTTTATGATATTTCATTAACATCAACTAATTTGCACTTGTTGCAATCACCGTAAACCGATGTAACTCCTTCATACTTGAGACAGTTAGGAAGAAACCGTGGAAGATCGCATTTCCGTATTATCGCCAAATGTCGCCTCCGAACCCACCCAAAACTGTGCCCTGGAACCGCCTCTGTTCAGGTTAAGAACTCAAAATTTTGACTCCAAATGCGGAGTTCAATTCTATGAAAAGTCCCCAAATTACATGGCCCTGCTCTCAGCCGTTCTGGAGATATCTGGGAAAACATGAGGGGGGGGGGCGGGATCCGCCCCCCCCCCCCTGTTACAAATAGGGTTAATGACCTTTCAAATAACACCCACAATATTGGTAGTTTTTGCCCCCCCCTATCCCAATTTTGAACAAAAATAAATTAAAAGACGTAACTGGTGCGTGGCACTAGCTGAGACCATCCTGCGCATAATGCTTTCGGAGTGCCTGTCAAACGGTTACCTCCAGGCAAATAAAAAGTGAAGTTCGAATTAGTAGCGAAAGATGTAAATAAGTGCCAGTCCTTGGTGTATGATTGTGTGGCACAAAATGTCGATGCATCAGGCCTGTTTACATAGCATGACAAGCCTCCCCATACCTAAGGAAATAATGTTCTAGGAATTGAGACTTTTTAGCCTTTTCTAGTGAAATTTCCCTATATTTTATTATTTACTTCTTACGCGTGTAGTTTAATGTTGTGCAATGATGTCGAGAAACTACTACGCAAAACCGCCCTTCCCTATGGTGCCGCTATATTAACACGTACAACCAGAAAAATTATAATAAACTCGAGATCAGTAAACGCACACAAACTCCCATTCATTAAACGTCATTGGAACATGGTCATAATAAGTAATAACTCACAAATAAAAGCATTCCAATCATTTAAATAACAACGTGGCATGAGCAACACGAGCGCCATCTATTCAACTTCAACCCTAGCGGGAGCGCCACCTGTCGACGGTTACAGTCGCGCTGAGAGCAGCTCGCAGCTGATTGGTTCGAGCTTTAATCTAGGAGTATTAGCATTGTGTGCCTACAGTGATCAATGGTTCGTACCCATCATACCTGCATGCCAGTCGGAAAAGCGCTGGGCTGGTTATCAGGAAGTCCTAGCCACGGTCTCGTGTCGTCTATTCATCAAGCGGTTCAATTCAGTACCCATTTTCGTACACCTCTCCAATTCTAAGATACAAACTTTTTTTTCGCGATTGAATAGATGGTACGACAAATGCCTGAAATCTACTGTCGGTAAACTTCAGCTTAACCGTGTCTGAATGAACATCAGTCTGAACTACGTTGACTACAATGTAGGATAGATATTACACGATTGTAGAACCGTACAGTACTTAATTCATATCGTGCGTATATACAAAGCATCGGCTATCGGCAAGTGCACTGATTCCGGCAAATGCGCTGAACCAGCACTGCAATGCTTATTCCTAATGTAATCTGAATTAACGCGTGGTTCCGACACCGCTGGAACTCTGCATCGACAACTCACGTACATACAATACTATTCTTACCGCACACACGTGGCCTACTGACCTGCCCCATCTACATACACATACCCACTACATTTTGATTCGCTGCGTACCTACCCCATTTTAAAGTTCCTAGTCTGGACGGTAACCTAACTCACATAAGTTAGCTTCTCTCTCCGAATTGGCTGGCATGATATGCTACTTAATTTCGCTTGGCAAGGGTCACGGGCCTGGCAAAGTTAGGGAAAACGGGGTGGGGGAGATGGAAAGGAGCGAGCAGACTACAGTGGCATCCTTGCGGCAGAGAACACTCACAATGTAGCACTGTCGGTGGCTGTCTGCTGTCTTGTCTCTGCTGACTGGCTGTGAGCTGCTGTCTCGTCCGTCGGGCGACTCCCGCCGCCCGTGCAGTCTGGTCCGGTCTGTCGGTCATGTCCCGTTGTCGACTGTCCCCGTGTGCGCTCCTCTCTGTCCGACGTTGCCTCTTTGTATTGTCTTCGAGTCACCGGCTGCCGGCGGCTGAAGGGGGTGGCAAGACGCTGCGTCCTCTGATAGGCCAAGCGTCTCTGTACTTGGTGCTTACTAATCGTTCAAGCTGCTGACGCCTTCTCTTATTCAATTTTGAGCTTAGAACCTTCTGCAAAAATAACTTATCTGACTTCTTTAGTCGGATTTAATTCTTGATAACGGGGACACGCCCTTTCATTTCTTGTTCCGTGATACATTGCTCTTGCTGCATATTTCTTCCTGATGATTCCGATTTATGACAACTTGTACCTGCATTCTTTTAATTGGTAGGTTCTCTCCTTTTCGGAATGCGTTTTCATACCAGGTCTGGATATTTTATACATAATTTATATCCTTGCTACAGTGATTTGGTAAGGCGTTGTGGTCATTGACTCTGCTTTTCTCCCCCTATTTTGGCCTTTAACCCTATTTGTAACAGGCTCCTGGCTACCCCTATTTGTAACAGGGGGGGGCGGATCCCCCCCCCCGGAGATCTCGAGATCTACCCGTCCGATTTCCAAAAATGAAACGGTGTTTGTTTCCCCTAAGCACGATCTACATTTATAAATAATAATAATAATAAATATACATTTGGGAAAGGGGGGCAACAGGGGGGGGGGGCAAAAACTACAAATTTTAGTGGTATTTTTGATCCAACATAGCTTTCATGTTTATCGACCGATTTTAGTACAACTAAAAGGAATCGATAGAGATTGAATTGGAAATTGATAAATGACGGTGACGTTTGAAAATTCAAAAATAATACGCGTGTGCAGGTCACTCAATATGGGGGTGAAGTAAATGCGTAATAAAACCATTTTTTGATGTTGTTTTTTGATAAATGAAATGGTATGTGATTGAGACATTAGAAAAAACAGTTATAAATCATATTTTTTGCCATAGGCGGTACCAGGTTAGTGAAAAAGGGGGTAAAATTGGGAAAAAGTATTAACCGCAGACAAGTTGCTACCCAGCACTATAAATATGTTACTGATCGTAGATAGTTCCTTTTTGCATGTTGTACTTCATCATAGGCGTATCTAGGATCCAAACTGGGGCGGCGCAAGACCTTTTGATAAGTATATTATCCGCTATTATGATACTAACTAGTCAACAGTTGACCGGTGACCTCTGGCGCAGTCGGACGCTCCGGGCCGCGCTCCGCACAGGCGCACGCGGCCGATCACGAGCAGTGCCAGTGGTGCCGGAATCTTTTTGCTATTGTGATAATCGGAGAGCACTGAGCCTCGATGTCTGACGCGGGTGGCGGTGAGGGTGGTGGAATCGGAGCGGAAACCACCAAATCGCTCGGAGGAGGCTCCACTGTTGGTGAACTCGTCAGAAGTTACGACGACGGAGCAGGAAAGCGAGACCGCTCAGAGTCGGGAGACTCCGCACCGATGTGCAAGCGCAGACCTCCCGAATCATCAACTCGCCGGACATCAGGTGAAGTAAAAGAGCTGATCGAAGATGCCGTGGAGGAAATGGAGAGCCGTCTGTCGCTGTTTCTTTCCAAGGAGCTGCACGATTTCAAGACAACTCTTCAGTCACAGTTTGAAGTTATCAGCGGCCGCATCAGAGACCTGGAAGAACATGTGAACGAAAAGGACATTGAACTAGAGAAGATGGCTACCGAACTAAAAGAGACACGCGAAGAAGTTAAAAGACTGAACGAGAGGACCGAAAGCGCGGAGATGAACTCTCGTATTCCATGTCTCGTTCTCTCCGGCCGCGCCTTGGCGCCCCAGCGCGGCTCGCGCCTGGCTGCGCCTCTGCCGCCAGCCGGCGGGTCAGCGCCCCAGGGCACAGACACCGCCGGTCCAGCCGGCCCGGACGAGCGGGCGGGAGCCAGTAGTGCGCGGGGCGGTGCGAAGTCTGGGCGCCCCGGCGGCGTGTGGCGGGCGGGTGAGGCGGAGGACATCAACAAGCTCGTCATCGGCGTTGTCCGGGCCCGGCCGCCCGGGCTAGTCATCACGGACGACGACATCGACAGAGCGCACCGCCTACCAGGACCCAACCACCGAGTGATCGTTCGCTTCGTGCGCTCTGGGGCGGGCAGTGTGCGCGGCCAGCTGATGACGCGCCGACTGGAGCTGACGGGACGCGATGAGCTCTTCATCAACGAGAGCCTGACGGCACACAAGAGCCAAATCTTCCGCTCTCTTCTAGAGCCAAAGAAGCAAAAGAAGATATACACCGTCTATACAAGGTGGGGACACGTGCACTTCAAAGCAGAGAAGTTCGGCACCAGCTCGCGCATCGACTCAGTCGATAAGCTGCGCGAACTGGGGCTCCCTGTAAAACAGTAATGGCCCATTCGTATGTATATCTCGGGAGACATTTTAGTGTAAGTTTTTCTAAACATTCGTACATTGTCGTTCTCTGCTTCGCATCTGGCGTTTTCAAAGTGCTTAGACTGTGTCCCTTGGCTGTATTGAGTGCGCTCGTTTTTAAATATGTTAACGTAATTTTCCCTAGTTATATATTTCCCACAGTTGCTATGCGATTTGTTCTCGGGCTCGTTGCTGGCTCTTTTTCCGTCTGCACACAGCTACCCTGTGCGAGAGGAATGCCCTTGGCTCCTCTGACGGCGGCGGCGGCGGCATCTGTTTCGGCGCTGCTGGCGGCGGCGGCGTCTGGTTCGGCGCTGCTGGCGGCGGCGGCTGAATCGGCGCGGTGTGCGGCCTGTCGTCTCGCCGGCTCGTGGTTGCCGCCGACGTCGCCTCCGGCTGACGACGCTCGCAGCATCCCCCATCCCCATCCCGTGGAGCCTGGAGTCGTCAGGACCTGGTGTCAAGCCTGTTGGTACCTCGGTGAGTGCCGGAGAAGTCGATTCACACTGCATAGTCACACCAACACGCACACTATCATTAACACTGCACAGTACACCAGTCACGTCACACACTTTCGCAGATACATTCACAGTACACACGCAGCCTCTCAAGATTTTGTTTTTCTTTGTAACACAAAATGACTAAATTTAAAACTATGTCGTTAAATGTAAGAGGCTTAGGATCTCAACACAAACGTAGGGATGTCGTGCACTATTTAAATAACATGAAATATGACATCATTTTGCTTCAAGATACACATTTAACGACGGATAAAATTTCCTCATTTGAATATATTTGGAAAGGTAAATCTTATCATTCCTGCTATACAAACAACAGCAGGGGTACTTTCATTCTATTCAATAGGAACCTTCAGCATGATATTATTCTAGAATTCACCAGCAATAAAGGTAATTATGTATTACTACAATGTAAGATAGGTACAGACACTTTCGTAATAGGCAGTATATATTGCCCAAACCGAGACGAGCCTCAGTTCTATGGACGCATAGACGAATTACTAGACAGCGTTGACAGTGACCATGTTATTCTTGGCGGAGACTTCAACTTTATTATGGATGCTGAGAACGATTGTTTTGGGTACGTTCACGAAAATAATGTTAACGCCAGAATGAAATTCATCTCTGTTTGCAATAAACATAATCTCATAGACGTATGGAGGCACCATAACCCCAACAAACAACAATTTACATGGTTTAAATCAACTCCAAATAAGGGTGCAAGATTAGACATGTTTTTCGTTAGTAAGCATCTGTCAAGTCTGTGTAACGATCTTCAAATAATCCCCGGTTATCGAACAGACCACAACATAATGTCACTGTGTCTACAGGTGGGGGAATCGCAACGAGGGCCAGGGCTATGGAAATTTAATGAGTCGCTTCTCAGCGACGAGGAATACGTTAGAGTAGTGGACGAATGTATTGATCAAACAATAGAGCAATATTCTTTGCCCGTTTATACATATAGTTTCTTGTCAAATACATGTAACTATAAAGATATTCAATTTCACATTAACGATGATTTATTCTACGAAACATTATTGATGATGATTAGAGGAGAAACTGTCAGATATTCGAAACAAAAAGCAAAAAGTTTAAAGAAAAAGAACTCATTACACAAATAGCTCATGCTCACTCACAATTCTCGAAGGATAGATCAGAATTAAATGCATCTCGCTTGCAAGAGTACAAAGAAAAGCTTGAAAACATCAGAAAACATCACATCAATGGTCTCATCGTACGGTCTAGAACCAGATGGCATGAAGATGGAGAAAAATCATCTAAATATTTCCTTGGTTTAGAGAAAAGAAATGCAATGAGAAAGACAGTAACAGTACTTAGAGTTGGCGAACAGCACCTAACACGAACCTCCTCAATACTTCAGACATTTACGGACGACCTATCGAGAAAATACAACGGGGAACATATTATGCCACAAACAGCTCGTCACTTCATCAGTGAAAATATTATAACATCACTAAACATCAATGAACGTATACGCCTTGATCAGCCATTATCATTCCAAGAAATAACGGAAGCGATGCAAGGAATGAAGAAGGGTAAATCACCTGGTTCAAATGGTTGTACGGCATGTTTTTTCAAGTATGTCTGGAACAAGTTAGGACCTTTTCTGTATAGAGCCTTTGTTTTGTGTTCTCATCTAGACAAAACGTTGCTATCACATAGAGAAGGTGTTATAACAATGATACCATAGGCCGGGAAATCTCCAGATAATATAAAAGCATGGCGCCCAATTACATTATTAAATATTGATTTTAAAATAATATCAGCCGCTATTTCAGCCAGACTACAGAGTGTCATAGGGAAGCTCATACATCCATGTCAAACAGCGTATATCAAGGGACGATATATTGGTGAAAACACGCGCTTGGTGTATGACGTAATAAATAGTTTATTCGCGAAAAAAGGGTCTGGTTTGATCATGACTGCTGATTCTGAGGCGGCTTTCGACTCAATATCATGGGAATTCGTAACTCGAGTGTTAGAACAATATAACTTTGGACCACATTTCAGAAACACGATAAACACGTTATATTTAAATACCGAAAACTTCTCGCGGATAATGTTGAATGGTCACTTGGGTGCCAAAATTTACCTTAAATGTGGGATACGACAGGGAGACCCAGCCTCAGGCTATCTGTTCAATTTTGCAGTTAATGTTCTTGCCAACCAGATACAGCGATCACAATTACTTACTGGCATTCAGTTGTCAGAAAATCATGAAGTCAGACTATCACAATATGCCGATGATACAGTGTTATTTCTCAAAAACTCGTCCACATGCTTGCAAGGGGCATTGCATGAACTAAAAACATTTTCGGAATTTTCTGGGCTTAACCTGAACATTGAAAAAACATCATGTATCCAAATCGGTCTTCCAGAACAACATCAGAGAGAAAACAATTTGGGGATAAATTGGGTTAGCCAAATTAAGATATTGGGTATTACATTCACAAATAATAATGATAACATAACACAAAACAACTTTGAGCCAAAGCTACTACAAATAGAAAAAGAAAGTTCAAGTTCAAGTTCAAGTTCATGTATTTCAAGGAGCGTCCACATAGTGGGTATTCTGCACCTAGTCATAGCTAGCATAGCCCATGATCCAACACATACAACACAGTGAAAGTGATACAATCAGCAGATACAGTCGATACAGTCAATCAGCGATTTAAAGCACACAGGAACGCGCGGCGCGAGCGGGCATGGACGGCAGCCGCTGGCAGTCGGTTCCATGCGGCGGCAGCTCGGTACGGAAACTGCCGCTGAGTGGCGGTCAGCCGGACGCGAGGCAGATGGAGTGAGCCAACGCCGTCCGAAACAGCTCGAGTCTGGCGTTGGGAAGACTCGGCACGCGTCGCAAATAGAGCACGCAGAGCGTGGGGCGACTCGCTGACATGCAGCGCTCTGTGCACGTTCAGGCAGTCACGGTGGCGAACAACACAGTGGCGCAGGAGAAATCTCACTCCCATAGGAAAAATTACTGTGGTGAAGTCGCTGCTCATTTCTAAATTGGTTCATTTGTTTACGGCTCTGCCGAACCCATCTCAAACAGAATTAAAACAATTAGAGCGTTTGTTCTTTTCTTTCTTGTGGGGAGGCAAGCGAGACCCTATAAAACGTGCCAAAGTTATTCAGGGTTATGAACTTGGCGGATTACATATGGTTGATATTCAGGGATTCGTAAAGAGTATGAAACTGACATGGCTCAAGAGATTGATGACATCGAACGCTGTATGGGCACAACTAGCCGCAAAGGAATTGCCAGATATCCAGGATATACTTTGCTATGGAACTAAGAAATTGCAGAAAAGTAACATAAAAACACAGAATCCCTTCTGGAAAGATGTCCTTGAAGCCTTCACCGGTTTCAGCCGTATGTACAACCCAGGTATGCCACAAATATTAGCTGAAAGTGTCTGGTTCTCTGACTACACACAATTCAAATGTTCTATCATACACAATTGGAATAGGAAAGGTATTAGATTTCTCGCAGATTTAGTTAATGAAAACACAGGACGGCTGCATACTAAAGAAACCTTGGAAAACAAATATGGAATAAGAATGACATTTCTATGTTACGAAAGTTTAGTTAGAAGCTTACCTGATTGTGTGAAACAAGTAGCATCGACAAAAGCTTTGGGTCCCATAATACCATTAAGAATTAATATAGTAATGAACCACCCCAATTTTCCACGCTTGGCCTATCATACATATTTAGAATCCAGACGAAGTGAAATCACTGAAGCAAACGCACGACAAAAAGAAAAATGGATAAGGGATATAGGATGCTTTGAAGACAACAGCTTCTTGGAAGTAATAGGTGTCACACGTTCAACGCGCATCAGAATGTTTCATTATAAACTTATTAAAAGAATCATCACAACTAACAGATACCTAAAAATAATCAAAGTCAAAGATAGTGACAATTGCACATTTTGTAAGCATGAACCTGAAACAATAGCTCATATGTACTGGCATTGCCCCAGAGTTCAATCTTTAATCAATTCTATTAAAACGTATCTAGCGAGAGAATACAAAATAAACTTGAATGTAGATACCAAAACGTGGTTCTTTCCAACAAAGTTAAGTGCAGTTGAGACCTGTATAATCACATTAGCAAAAATGGTCATTTACGAGGCACGCTATAAAGAAACACAGCCAAACGTTACACACTTAAAGAATAAGTTAAAATGGGAAGCCGAAATAGAATATAACGCAGCTAGAGTAGCCAACAAATTGGATAAATTTGAAGAGAAGTGGGGGCCAATGAAACGTATTCACATACAGGTGAACTGAAAAAGAAAAAAAAATACAATATAGTATAACAATATATACTACATAATAAATATGATTGATATTGCAACAACAAAACGCAATATTAGTACAAGAATATATAATTACAATACAATACTACATGGTAATAAATATAGTATTGTACAATATAGTATAGTAACATATATAAATACCATACAACAAAGTATAATAACATAACAATAACATACAACGAAGTATAGTAGCATAACAATACCATACAAATCACATTATACAATATAGTATAACACATAATACAATATAAGATTAAAACATCAAAATACAGCATACACGCCTCCGCCTTCCGGCTTTCTGCCTCTGGCCCGTCCTTCCCTGCCTTTGCTGCTGCTGCTGCTACTGCTGCCGCCGCCGCCGCCGCCGCCGCGGCTGCTGTCGTTGCTGCCGCCCCTGACCGTTGCGCTGGCCCAGTGTGCCGGTGCGGCAGTTTATACTTAGTGATATGACCGATCATTATCACCGTATCACCGTTTTTTTTTCGGAGGATGTTTTGCGATCTGATGGGATTTTTCGGAGGCTCTTGATGTGGCAGAGTCGAGCGAGTGTTGTGATTGTGTGCTTTGTTTTTGTTTTCGTTTTGCTCGTTTGTATGTGTGTTTGAACCTCGGCGGTCTCGTATATATGTGTTGTGTTTTGGATGTCGTTGTGCTGAAGGTTTGTTTGTATGCAAATACACCACCGGCGGGAGCCGGATAAAGTGAGAACAAAAACTAGTCAACAGAGACTATTTCACTTACAACTTCAATTAACATTGTTTACCCCCCCTTTTTACCCTACCTGGACTCGCCTATTATCTTATAATCGTTCGTAGAGTAGCCTGTGGTGCGTGTTTCATCCGAAAACTGCAGTATGTTATGTCATTGTACGCCCATGCCTCTTAGTTCCCATGCAATAATATGACCCCCTTTCTTCCATTCCTGAGCGCGCCTCTGCAAAAAATGACTTTATTCCCTTTTCTAGTCTCATATGTGCATATTTCATTATAAGCTAAACGTATATTGCGCCGTTATCGCTGGCATATCGTCATCACCATGCCAGTCACCCCCTTTTTCATGTTCCTGAACACGCCCCTGAAACTCTATATGTAATACATTATGCAAATAATGGAAGCAGAAGCTATCTTTTACATCTTGATAGCTATAAATGCCCCTTACATTGCTCTATTGGCTTCCCGCTAAGCATTGAATACTTCCTGGAAACCCCCCCTTTTCAAGCCCCTGTAACCGCCTCTGCCATGCAATTTTTATGATATTTCATTAACATCAACTAATTTGCACTTGTTGCAATCACCGTAAGCCGATGTAACTCCTTCATACTTGAGGCAGCTAGCAAGAAACCGTGAAGATCGCATTTCCGTATTATCGCCAAATGTCGCCTCCGAACCCACCCAAAACTGTGCCCTGGAACCGCCTCTGTTCAGGTTAAGAACTCAAAATTTTGACTCCAAATGCGGAGTTCAATTCTATGAAAAGTCCCAGAATTGCATGGCCCTGCTCCCAGCCGTTCTGGAGATATCTGCGAAAAACATGAGGGGGGGGGGGCGGAATCCGCCCCCTGTTACAAATAGGGTTAACCCGCGCGGCACTGGGGGGTAAATTTTACCCCCCTCCCGGATTTTCTCCATAACTTGAAAACTATGACAGATATCGAAGTGAAACTTACGATACCTGATGGTGCATCAATTCTACATCTTGTGTTATAATTGTGTTGAAATTCGTGAAAATTTTGAGGAGATAATGACGTTTTAGTGACGTCATGTCATGTCATTTTTGGTGAAAAAAACGTTAAATGTTTGCAAAATCGTAGGAAATAGCGTGTTGATTCAAATCGCAAATAAAAGACGTCAAAAGAAAAGAAATAACATTGTCTTTAACATGGCTATCTCAGATGTGCAAATTTTGGGTTTTTGACCCCCAAAAATGCAAAAAACTGATTTTTGGGGAAGAATTTCAACAAAAGTTTTTTGTTTGAAAATTTTCAAAAAACCGGAAGATATATTAGAGAGCCGAGTATGAACGATGTTCATACCAAATTTCAAAACAATTTATTTATTTTTGACTGACTTATGGCTCTCTAACAATAAGTAACTCATGACGTCATGTTTTTTTAAATTGCGTTTTTTGGCTTTTACTGATCAGATACAGACAAATGAATGCCGCCACTGTATTTCGAAGACAAAACTAGTCTAGAAACATGCAATGTTTATTTAGATTAATCAATTTCAAATTTTGACCTTATTTGTGACCTGACCTTGACCTGAGAGCGATTATATGGTGTCAGGCTGTGAAAATGGCTGCTTCCATCGAATTATACGTGTAAAATAACCCATACAACATGTGTCGCATGGCTTTCGTAGACCTGTGACCTTTGTGACCTGACCTTGACCTTGACCTTTGCTTAAAATTTCACTTTTACTTATGCGGGAGATGCATTATACATTTGGGAGCACTTTGTGAGATAATAGTTGCAATACAAGGCTTCGGATGGAAAGTATAGCCCAAAAACACAAATACTTAAATTTTGACACTTGACCTGACCGTGACCTGACATGTGACCTTAGTTAATAATTAAGTCACACATAGTTTTAACCCTCGCCCTACGGGAGCTTTTTCACCTTCGCCCTACGGGGGTCCTAAAAAGACCCCCACCCCACCCTCTGTTAACTTCGAAACCAAGCAAGATAGAGCTACGCGGTAAGAACCAACATGTTGCCTATTATGCTTGGAATCTAACTGTATGCGACTTTGAGGTTTCAAATCAACGAGTGACCTTCCAGGTCAAGTAAATTACCTCGATCGACAACGTCCAGAACAGCGATTTTGCTCTGTCAGAAAACCTCAAAATGAGAAATTGATAAATATAAATTAAAAGGCATCTTCCTAACCCAGTTTTGTCTCAAAAATACAGAAAAGGTAACTATTGATTCGTATCTCGTAAAACAAAAAGTAAAAAAAGTTATTTAAAAATGACGTCATAAGTTTCTTACCCTTAGGTAGTCTCAGTCAAACACTCAGTCAAAAATAGAGATATTGCTTTGAAATTTGGTTTGAGTTTTATCCATACTCAGTTCTCTCACATATATTCCGGATTTTTATCATCTTTGAAAATTTTGATTTTGTGGTGGTTTTTCCAAAAAAAAAATAGTTTTTGGTAATTTTAGGGGTTAAAAACCCCAAATTGTGAAAATCCGAGATTGCCATTTTAAATAAAATGACATTTTATATTTTTGTTATTTACGTTTCTAGTTTGCTTAAAAACTCTGTTTTCTACGATTTGTCAAACATTTATCGTTTCTCCACCAACATGACGTCATGAAACATCCTTATCTCCCAAATTTCTCTATTAATTTCTATAAAATTCGTTTAGCATACTTATAATTGTTGTATACTCAGCTACTGAAAGCTTCAGCAAGATGCATTGTATGTGTAAAAAGTTATGCAAGAAAACCCTCAGGGGGGTCGTTTTAGGACAGCCCAGTAGGGCGAGGGTTAATATGAGATTGTAATAGGTGATGTGCCTACATGGTGATTGTAATAGGTGATGTGCCTACATGGTGATTGTAATAGGTGATGTGCCTACATGGTGATTGTAATAGGTGATGTGCCTACATGGAGATTGTAATAGGTGATGTGCCACGCTACACTTCATTTTAGATGTCTTGTGGAGGCAATGGTGGCTTGCTTATGGCGCTAAATTGATTGATTGATTGATTGATTGATGAATTAATTGGTTGATTAATTGATTGATTGATTGATTGATTGATTGATTGATTGATTGGTGTATTGATTGTTGGGTGTATTAATTAATTGGTTGATTTATTTATTTATGTATTGAGTGATTGACTGATAGATTGATTGTGCCGGCACATCCACTCTCTGTGCATTGCATGATGTTGTAACACGACACACTAGTGGCTGTTACGTACCTGTCGAGATGTTATATCAGAGATAATCAGGTGATGTGGGGAAACAAAGGCGGATCCAGGGGTGCAACGGGGTCATGCCTCCCCAAGCCTGTTCAATGCTTTGTTTTGCCAACCCCTCCCCTCCCCCCAAGGCGTGAAGTCTAATACATGCCATATTTGAGTTTTTAGAACGGTACTGGTCATCCAACAAATATAATTCTAGTTTTTTGTTGTTGTTGCAGATGCCGAGAGCAAAAAATAATCAAAGCTTTATTTGGTAGCTATATTTTGTAGCATGAGCAGCGCATGACATTGTGCCGCACTTGAGACGAAACGCACAATGAAGGAAATGCATTGCAAGGCTGTTATGGTATCCATCACGTGGCCCGTATTGTGATAGTATGATCACTGGTGGTGTCTGCTCTGGTGGGCGAAGAAGATGGATATTCGGCATTGTTTAAAGAAAAGGTGTACCATTGTCTCACAAATCGTAAAACAATTGCACCTGGGTCATCCAGAATGAGCTAAAATAATATGATTCTGAAAGAATTGACCTGATCCTGTGCATGTTTAGTAGCGTATTTGTATATTTTCCATTGACTTATTATAGGGAGGTGACAAAATTGTCCTGACATTAGGTCACCGATATAAAAAAAAATCCGAAATAAACGGATTGCAGGTACTTATGACCTTATGAAATCCTTATGAAAACCTTATGAAAAAGTTTCATGTCTCTCGGGCAAACACTGTGGCTTTGGCACGACTAAAACATTTTTGGAGGTAAGCTCACTTGACGTGACCTAGTAACCTGACCTGAGATGATATGGGGTCAACATTTCCACACAATGTGGGTTATTGATGCACCAATAGCTGTGCCAAATGTGGCAGCACTGCACGCCGCCGTTTTCACGCTATTCTTGAAAAACCTCAGAGGGGTCGAAATGACTACCCACCAGGGCGAGGGTTAATATATAAGTTTAATCATTATCACGTTTACAGGTGTCCTTATTTCATTATTTTTATCCAGCACCATTTCCGTCAAGCAAGTCTACAATAGAGCAATCGGTCCAAATCAATCCTTTTTCCTGTAGGTCCTTCCCGTCCTTTCGGTTACAACGGCGGAGGCGGAGAGGGTGTTCAATAAGGTGGAGAAGACTTTATCTTCTCTCCGAGCTCCAGATTGAGGCGATGATTATGTGCGAAACCCACTGAGGCCTAATGCAATACGTCAGAGAAGTCGTTGACTTCTTTGCGCGATCGGAAAGTCGCCGGCTATATTTCAGGCTGCTGCTGCAAGCAGGTAAGCAACTCTGAATGCTCGGAGAGGTTTTCTGCCATAGACTGTATGGCAGTAATATGAGAAATGCTGCGTTCACCGTAGAAGGTATCGGTTATTTCGTCTGCCTGTGTCGTGTCTATGCCCGCCGAAATGCGCAAATGGCCTCGAGGTCCGGGAGCAGGGATATATTTTTATTAAAGAACCTGGTAACATAAGTTAATCATCCTATCCGTATGCGGTGTACAGGTGGGTAGCTAAAGTTTCTTGAAATACGTATTAAATTTGACGCCATGATCGGGTCAACCGTATTGTTGTTTTGAATAGCGGAAGGGCGACCGGTTCGATCATGTTTGACGTCCTCGCCTTTAGCTCTTTTTTATCGGAGCGCAACAGATAACAACGAAAAACATTTGTGCAGCGAAATGCGTATTTATGTTTCCGGTTGGACCCTCCCCTCGGTTTACTATCCGAGATTCGGTGCTGGAAATTCTGAAGAAAACTGCCATTTACTTGATACTCCAAGTTCTGTTAAAATTGATATGTTAGCTTCTTTCATTAACACCTTTTTCCTTGACCGCAAAAAATCGAATATAAGCTGCTCTTGTTTTTTGGCATGGGTCGTTAAACCTTATAGCAAAAAGTAGTTGGCCCCGAAGACGAACGGATAGATCCGCCCTTGCTCTTAAATGGAAAAGGTCACGGGTCACCTTGAAATTTGTCTTGAAAATTGGTTATACCTACGGGGTATTTCGAGCTGAAAAAACGAATATGGCATTTGTTTGGACGATAGATGGATATCCGTCGAAAAATGGGCATGTTTCTCTTTCCTCCTTCATGGCCATAAGAACCTTCATGACAATTATGACATGGTAGCTTGCATATGGTATGGTAGCATGCATATGGTAGCTTGGATAGAGAAACTATTGCACGCAATAACGACGGACTTTAGGCATATATACGCAGGCTGCTTGTAACGTAAACAACCGTTGTGAGGACCCGAAACAAATTTCGTGCCCCGATCGGGGCACGACTAAAGAGGCCCACTAGTCCTGTGTCGAAATTACTTAGCATAGCGAGGTAATTAAATTAATAATTTCGATCTGCTCTACAAATCTACTATCTCAGTTCCAAACTCCATGTTAACCCTCGCCCTAAGGGAACTTTTTTCACCTTCGCCTTACTTTTTCACCTTCCTAAAAAGAGCCCCTGTTAACTTTAACTTCCAAACCAAGCAAGATAGAGCAATGACGCGGTAAGAACCAACATGTTGCCTGTCATGTTTGTAATCTAGCGGTATGCAATTTTTAGGTTTCGGGTCAACGATTGACCTTCCAGGTCAAGTGGATGACCTCGATCGACCACGTCCAGAACGACGATTTTGCTCTGTCAGAAAATCTCCAAATTAAAAATTTATCAATGTAAATAAAAAGGCATGTTCCTAGACCAGTTTTGTCTCAGAAATACAGAAAAGGTAACTATTTATTCGTATCTGGTAAAAAAAAAACATCTAAAAAAGTTCTTTAAAAAATGACGTCATGAGTTTCTTACACTTAGGGAGCCATCACTCAGTCAAAAAAAAAGAAACATTGCTTTGAAATTTGGTTTGGTATTGTCCATACTCAGTTCTCTCGCATACATTCCCCTTTGTGTTAACATCTTTGAAAAATTGTATTTTGTGGTGATTAAAAAAACAGTTTTTGTTCATTTTAGGAATCTAAAAGCCACAATTTCGAAAATCCGAGATTGCCATTTTAAAGACAATATCATTCTATATCTTTACTTATTTGTGTTGGCAATTTTCTTTAACACTCTGTTGTCTACGATTTTGCAAACATGTATAGTTTTTCCACCAACTTGACGTCATCAAAACATCATTATCTCCCAAATTTCTCAACCAATTTTAATTAAATTGCTGCAGCATGCGTATACTTGTTGTATACTTAGCTACTAAAGATTTCAGCAAGATGCGCCGTATGTGTAAAAAGTTATGCAAGAAAAACCTGAGGGGGGGTCGTTTTAGGACACGCCGTAGGGCGAGGGTCTGGTGAACTATTCCATGCGGGGGCAGATTCTCCCCCGCCGGTGGTTTTTCACTTGCCGCTTTTTAATCGTTAGGCATAGCGTCTTGAAACTTTGTGACTTTGAATGGCGCGTGTTGTGTCAAAATTTTGAACAAAAATCGTGCCAGCAGAGGCGTTGCCAGGGTCCTGTTTTTGGGAGGGTGTTACGAATGCGTTTGTGCGGCGCATACTTTCTTCGTAGTTTGCGGCGCAATAAATGCGTCAGAAACATTTGCAATGCAATATGCATTATATATCTGGGATTATACATGTTTGTTGGCAGAGGCGTACTCAGGTGCACAACATGGGAGGCGATACCATACCTCAAATTAGGTCCAACTTCAAATTAGTAAGATGATAAAAGCGTTACTCGCATGGTGCCCCCTCTCCACGTTGTTTTCCTGGATCCACCTATGCGCAATATATTAAATTTAAAATTACAGCAAGTAATGCCCATATGTGACGTCTCGCCTCCGCACAGGCCGCAATGACCTTCAAAAAACACATGGCCGCAATGACCTTCAAAAACACCCAAAAAATCCGTTTTTTTCCTGGCACCATTTTTTTAACAAAAAATAAATGCTGGGCCCCTTAAAGATAGATCTTGTCATAACGAATCGGATGGCGTTTTCCCCATCGAAATCGAGAGGGCGGTCCTCGAGATCTCTGGGGGGGACAGAATCTGCCCCCCCCCCCCGCAGGTTAACGGAATTTTGGCCGCCGGACAGGAATAGGGTTAACCCTCGCCCTACGGGATCTTTTTACCTTCGCCCTACGGGGGGGGGGCCTGACAGGCCCCCCTGTTAACTTCCAAACCAAGCAACTTAGAGCAATCACGTTTTTAGACTAAAATGTCAACAGCAAAAAAAACATATTTGGCGCGAGTAGTGTATTTAACTTAATCTCAGTCCTACACATTATCATGTCATTCTGATGGGTTCATGCATTGCACACAACAAATAAAACAAACGAAAGGCGCCTAAGTTGCGCCGTTTCTTTCTTGCTGGCGACGATAAATATCCTTTAATAAGACCCTGGCTGAATATTAATCTTATCGTCGAAATGACTATAGTTTAACCATACCCGAAAGCAAAATATTGGGCTCCTGGCGAAGCTTAACCCTCGCCCGGGTATGACAAAATCACTACGTGTTCGGGTGGGGGTGGGGGGGGGGGGGGGTACGACCTCCCCCCCTTAGCGTGTCGCCCCTAAATGAGCTAGAACTTCGATTCAAAGACGAACGTGTTGCTTGTGACAAGCGGAAGCCGCTGATATCCGATGTGAAGGTCTTGGCTCATTAAGTGACCTCTGAGGTCATGTCTATGACCCCAAAGTCGTCAAAATTGAAAATGCGTATACATTTAATTTTATCGAGCTAGAGACGTGAATGAGCATATCATAATGCTTAATAGGTGCCAAATTCGTAATCAGCGTCACAACATGTCCTAAAAACTGATAAATTGCAAAAAGGTAATTTCAGGTCATCTGAGGTCAGTGACCTCGGTTGACTTGTGGATGCGCATGACCCCAGTGGAACATATAATTATCTAAAATGGATCCCAAATTTGAAATCAGTGTCACAAATTGTCCTAGAAACCACCAGAAGCCCTAAAAAGTCATCTGAGGTCATTGCAGGTCAATGACCTCAGTTGACCTCTGAAAAGGTCAATTTCAACATCATATATGAGTTGGAGAAATGGGGTCGTCATTTGACCATTGACCATTTGATTGACCATTGACTATTCAAAATGTTGGGACAAGTCCAAGTACACGCGTACTTTAACCCGCGCGGCGCTGGGTCTCCATCCGAACGCCAGGTGCTGGGGGGTAAATTTTACCCCCCTCGTATCTTCCGAACCAACAACCGCAGCGAGACGCGCAAGGCGGCGATCGAAAGCTCTCAGTGAGAAAAAATCTAACTCTTACCCTAAATTATTAACGTAAGGTCACATGTCAGGTCACGGTCAGGTCAAGTGTCAAAATTTAAGTATTTGTGTTTTTGGGCTATACTTTCCATCCAAAGCCTTGTATTGCAACTATTATATCACAAAGTGCTCCCAAATGTATAATGCATCTCCCGCATTAGTAAAAGTGAAGTTTTAAGCAAAGGTCAAGGTCAAGGTCAGGTCACAAAAGGTCACAGGTCTACGAAAGCCTTGCGAAACATGTTGTATGTGTTATTTTACACGTATAATTCGATAGAAGCAGCCATTTTCACAGCCTGACACCATATAATCGCCCTCAGGTCAAGGTCAGGTCACAAAAAGGTCAAAATTTGAAATTGATTAATCTAAATAAACATTGCATGTTTCTAGACTAGTTTTGTCTTCGAAATACAGTGGTGGTATTTATTTGTCTGTATCTGGTCGGTAAAAGCCAAAAAAGGCAATTAAAAAAATGACGTCATGAGTTACTTATTCTTAGAGAGCCATAAGTCAGTCAAAAATAAAGAAATCGCTTTGAAATTTGGTTTGAACATCGTTCATACTCGGTTCTTTAATATATCTTCCGTTTTTTTGAAAATCTTCAAACAAATTTTTTTGTGGAAATTCTTCCCCAAAAAACAGTTTTTTGCATTTTTGGGGTCAAAAACCCAAAATTTTGAACATCCGAGATAGCCATTTTAAATACAGTGTTATTTCCTTTTTTGACGCTCTTTGTTTGCGATTTCCATCAACACGCTATTTTCTACGATTTTGCAAACATTTAACGTTTTTTTCACCAAAAATGACATGGCATAACGTCACTAAAACGTCATTATCTCCTCCAAATTCTCACGAATTTCAACAAAATTGTAACACAAGATATAGAATTGATGCACCATAAGTTACCGCAAGTTTCACTTCGATATCTGTCATAGTTTTTCAGTTATGGAGAAAATCCGTGAAGGGGTGTAAAACTTACCCCCCAGTGCCGTGCATGTTAACCCTCGTCCTACGGGAGCTTTTTTCACCTTCGCCCTACAGGGGGGGAGGGCCTGACAGCCCCCTGTTAACTTCCAAACCAACCAACTTAGAGTAATGCGGTAAGAATCAGCATGTTGCCTGTCATGAGTGGAATCTAACAGTATGCGATTTTTAGGTTTCAGGTCAACGGGTGACCTTCCATGTCAACTGAATGACTTCCGATTTATCACATCCAGAACAGCGATTTTGCTCTTCAGAAAACCTCAAAATTAGAAATTGATAAATGTAAATAAAAAGGCATGTTCCTAGACTAGTTTTGGCTCAGAAATACAGGAAAGGTAATTATTTGTTCGTATCTTGTCAAAAAAGTTAAAGAAAGTCATTTTTTACAAATGACGTCATCAGTTTCTTACACTTAGAGAGCCATCACTCAGTCAAAAATGAATATACTTAATTCAGGAATATCACGTAGTGCTTTAGCAAGGAGCATTGCAAATAATTAAGTAAGTTTGTGTTCGACCTTCTCCTTGAAATGACAATCTAAATATTAAAAAATGAAACAATTATTTACATGTGCATTCGAGGCCCCTACGTCTCCGCTACAATGAGCACTTGCGGTGCGCTCAAAATGAAACTGAACTCACTCCTGTTGGTGATCATTTTAAATTAAATCATAGCGGCATCACCAAAGCGGAAAAGGTTCTAATCCACCTCTAGAAATTATAATTTTGATGAAAACTAGAGACCATCCAGATAGGAAAATCGCCGAATCTATCATAATCAGGGACAAGAAGCCAGTTTTGAAAGAACAAATTTCATCATGGCGTCTTATGTCAGGATAGATGTGTCCAGTTCAGTTCAGTTCAGTTTATTGGTAGATCATTCCACACGGTGGGTTAATGTTTGATCCATGACATGATACAGTGGTAAAACGGTGGTACTAAACAGACACAGTCAGACATGGCACAAATAAAATACACGTAGTAAAAGCCAGAAACATATCCATTCCAATCACTTAAAAACACATCGATCTAAAAGGCGTAAAAAAATCGAATTTTGTCCAGGAACCAGTGATGGCAGGTGGCGAGCGATTCCAGGATGAGGCCACTCGAAAAGAAAATACCCGGCGCAACATCGACAAGCGTAAAGCTGGCGGCTCCAACATGCCCGCCAACGTCGCCCGGGTTGTGCGCTGCGATACAGCGGCTCTCCTTGTGAAAAGCGTGCGGATTGCCTCCGGAGCGCGTGGATCGCTCAGTGCCCTGTATACAGCAATGCTGTCTCGGTGGGTGATAAGGTCACCCAAGCTGCGCCAGCTCAGGGCCTTTACGGTCGGTGAGATATGGTCACAAGCACGCGCTCCGGAGACAATCCTGGCCCTGAAATTAATCACCCTCTGCACCCTGTGCAAATTACACTGAGCAGCTCCACCCCAGACTGAGAGGCAATAAAGGATATGTGGGAAGACATGCCATTGGATAAGATTTGACGGACATCGGGTGTGAGATGGTGGCGAATTTTATACAAACCGAAGAGGATGTAATTGCACTTTTTGACTACGTTGGAGATGTGTATTTCCCAAGATAGGTTTGAATCGACCGTCACTCCCAGCATCTTCACGGACGGGGATGGTGTTAGTACATGACCAGATATGTTAAGTTGGAGGGATGCGGTTTTCTTAAGGTTCTGGGCTGTGCCGACAAAGAGCAAACTAGTCTTGGTCGGGTTCATTTTCAGTGAATTTAAAGTGAAGTAGGATTGAACTGTGAGAATGGTCTCCTCCTGCCGGGTTTTAAGTCAAGTAATGTCATCAGGATGCGCAGAGTCAAAGAGTTGGGTATCATCGGCATAAGAAATAAGGCGACCGTGGGGGAGATAGGAAGGTAGGTCGTTCGTGAAGACACTGAAGAGCATAGGGCCAACTAACGAGCCCTGCGGGACTCCGTGGGACAGTGGGAGGGACAAGGAATCACCTCTCACCACCTGCCGCCGGCCACCAAGATAGCTCCCGAACCACACTGGATCGATCCCGTACCAGTTCAGCTTCGTTAGGAGGACGCCATGATCAACACTGTCGAAGGCGCGACTTAGGTCGATGGAAGTGACGGCAACAACATGCCCTCTTTCAATGCGGTGCGTCATCCATTCGACAGCGTCGATCAGGGCGTCTTCCGTGGAATGACATTGTCGGTAAGCATATTGTGAAGGCGATACAAGATGAGATGAGACAAGATAAGACGTCAGCTGAGTACAAACTACTTTTTCGCACACCTTAGACAAGACTGGCAGAATCGAAATCGGTCTAAAATTAGCTGCATTATCACGGGAGCCAGATTTATGCAGTTTCACGACAGATGCAAGTTTCCAGGCCGACGGGAAGACACACGAGCTGATTGAGACATTAACTAGATGTAGCAGGTGAGGACCGATCACAGGGAAACACTGACGGACAGCATGAAGAGGGACACCGTCATGTCCCAGTGCCCTTGAGGAGGACAGCTGACGGAGTGCTGATGACAGCTCTGGTAGAGTTACCGGCCCCAGACGCATGCTTGTTGTGGTGACGAAAGGGAGTCTCGGCGTGATGTTATGAGTATGTGTGTTTGGCATATTGTGCGACATTGATTAGTTTTGTGATGGCCGACCATTTTGACTGATAGTGATCGCGATTAATTTGAACAGGTAGCCACGATTAGAACGAAACGATTAGTTGTTTGCGATATGCTTGTTGCTTATATGTCTTGTTACTTGTTTGGATCGACGAGAGGCGTTATAGTTTGACTGTATACGAGTATAAGATAATCGAACTTCACGAGATATCGAAATGTTTTGATCCTGTGATTGAGTGTCATGTTTTAATCAATACATCTGATGAAGGGTTGTATCCGAATGCACAGGTAAATAATTGTTTCATTTTGTAATATTTAGATCGTCATTTCAAGGAGAAGGTCGAACACAAACTTACTTACTTATGAATATATTACTTTGAAATTTCGTATGGGCATTGTCCATACTCAATTCTCTCAGATATATTCCGGTTTTTCTAATATCTTTGAAAATTTTGATTTTGTGGGGATTTTTCCAAAAACATCAGTTTTTTTCATTTTAGGGGTCAAAAACCCAAAATTTTGAAGATAAAAAATTGCCATTTTAAAGAGAATGCCAATTTGGTCACTTGGTGAATTGTGTTTGAAATTTGCTTTAAAACTCTGTTTTCTTCCATTTTTCAAATATTTATAAAAAAAATTACCAACATGACGTCATCAAAACATGATTATCTCCCAAACTATCTAACCAATTTCAATAAAAATGTTTAAAGCATACGTATAATTGTTGTAAACTTAGCTATCAAAAATGTCAGTAAGAAGCACCGCATATGGAAAAAGTTATTCAAGAAAAATTTCAGTGGGAGGGGCTGTCAGGCCCCCCCCCCCCCCCCCGTAGGGCGAGAGTTAATATGGGACCATATTGGAGATTGATCAAAATTACATAGAAAATTCCCTAGTGTCCCCAGTGGTGGCAGCGCCCCACTGAGGAGTTGGAGAACAAGTTGGAGATTGTTTTGTTTGCCAATGTTTCGAGTATCTCATATGATGCCTTGTGCCAAAAACAGCGGAAATGCGCGCAGTATTTTTTTATATCCTCGAAAAATATTAGGGGGCATCTAAACGCCTCACCCCCGGCACGGCGCGGGAAATCCGGACAGTCGATCTCCCGGGGGCGGGACGGGGTGCTAGTGCATTTTCAATGGAGGTCCACTGTCAGGACAGTGGATTTCACTGTCCTGGGACACCACCCCTTTTAACCCGAAAATTAAAAGAGCTAGAAAAACGCAGAAAAAAACGTTCAAAAGCTCCCGACAAGCACATTCGAAGATATTGTACATGTTTTTTCCTCAAGTCAATATTGAGGTCACCAGAGGTCATCACAATTCATATTTTCAAGTTTTAGGACTTCGCTCCAGAAACCCCCAGATATCACAGGAACTATTAAGAACAAACGGAAAAACGCAATGGAAAGCTCTTGAAAAATGCAATCACCAAAGTGTCCTCGAATTTGAGCTCAGGTAAAGAGTTTAGACTCCAGAGCTCATGTAACGGCCCCCTCTCGTCAGTGGCTGTTGGTGGATGCAATGGCTGCACCCCACCAGCTTCGGCAAAGATCAGAGGTAGACGGCAGAGGTGATATTTGAAGCAGTAGACACGCAGCAGTAGACACACAGAGGCCAACTCCGGTTCACTTAGCCAACAGAGAGTCAGGTCACAGGCAGAGTGCCACGTAAACAATAGTTACTGTATCGCCAAAAGTAGAGTGTCCAAGTGGCGGAGGCAACAGAGAGACGAGATGTTAGCGCGACTCGGTCCAGCTTCGAACTGGCTTACCTCCCTCACTGCCGGCCAGAGAGCCGTTTTATACTCAGGCCAAAGGTCGCTTCTGACGTCATTAGATACCGGCGCTAGCCGGTTCCAACTAGTCGTCGTCCTTAGCAACAGTGGCTGGGCACCGCCCTTCTGACGCCGACAGCGAGCGAGGTCAGTGACAGCGAGCGAGGCCAACTAGATGCGTGGGATATCTCTGCTCCCCAATACGCCCTATCACTGACAGTTTTATGGTTTTTGCTCCAAGTCTCTCACTAGTCTCTGACAGCTCGACTCGAGGCAGAGCTGCTCGGTCGTCGTTAAGAAAATACCCAACATATACACGTGTCACATGCCGTGCGTGTGATGGATAGCCTGGGCTGCGGGAGCCCGACATTGTGGCGCCAACGAAACGATATGGCGCAATGCGGAAGGCACAGACAGCGGCTAAAACGAAATAAGAAAACCGTCTTACAGTTAACTAACTAATACAGAGCACGCAGAGGTAGGGCTAATCCCATCCCAACTAGGGCTAATCCCAATCCCGGCTGTTACAACACCTCCCCCCTAATGAAAACAAGCATTGTTGGTACACTAGAAGAGACGAGAGAAAAACAAATGCTCGCTCCCGATGCCTGAAGGGCAAAGGGAGACACAATACCAACACCCGCGACGCAAGGGCGGTGAAACAACACCCATCAGGGTTACAAAACCCACACTAACACTGGGCGCACGCGTGGAAGCGTGGCCATGGGAGCCACCGGAGCGGCGAGTGCTACGCGGCACGGGGTGGAGCACGCGCAGCAGCGACGACGGGCCAGTCGTCGGAAGAGTAGGTGCCTCACACCAGGGGAGATAATCGGGCGACCGGACGCACATCAGGTAGTGTGGTCATGGTCTGGGCCGAGGCGGCAGATGGAACGGCACCACGTGTCGGTGCTGCGTCCTGCCCGGCGAATGGATGTAGGCTGTGCAGAGCGTACGGTGGCATGCCGTACTCATGGTCAACCGGCGGCGTTGGCGGAGGCGAGACCATCGGTATCGACTCCTGCAGTTCGATGGCTGGCTCAGGGGGCACAGACGTGGGGGCGGGGAGAATCACAGGGAAACGGGGAAAAGCATAGTGACCTCGGCTCGGGCAGCAATGCTTAATCATAAAGCAAAGACAGCAAATGGTCATGATGCCAATTACAATGAGAAGCAGCATTGTTTTGGAAAACACCGAGGGGCTATCAATCTGAACCTGCTCAAGTGGGAGGGCTTCCAGGCGATTAAAATAAGCGTCAGCGTTCATGCCAGTCAGGTGCAACGGGGGAAGGAGGGAGACATTACGGGTGGTGATGTTACGCAAGGTATCAGACCACTCCGGTCGCCAGATTGGCAAGGAGTTATTGTGATACAGTGCATCAGGCCGGAAAGCAGGGAGTTCTAGATGCGTCTCACTGGCGTATTAGGGAGGCAGGTAGAAGGAATCACCGGAAGCGGAGCATTCAATTTTGAGGGACACAATGTCGACGGCTTTGGTGATATATAGCGTTTGACTGTTCTGTGGGGAGGCACAAAAGACAGTAATTTGAAATGGAGGTCTGGAGACTACTAACCACTGACCTTTGGTCAGGTAGTAGGCTTTAGGCGCGTCGTTTGAAGGCTGTATTTGCGGAGAACAGAGGGACTGAATAGCGGCGGAGTCACGTCGAAAGAGGGCGGTGACACAGGACGTTGACCCAGCGGTGGAGTAGGCAGGTTCATGTAGTGGGCAGAAGGGTTGACGGGCAAGGATGCAGGTCTCAATCTCAGACTGTTCGGGCTGGATATAGTGTTGCCGATTTTCTGACATCAAGAGATATCGAGGCTCGTTGGGATAGTAACTTAAAGAGACATTGTGATGATGCATAGGTACTTGGTAAGGGAAGAAGCGATACATATCAAAGGCATGACGCGTATGAAGTAGGGGCACGTAGAACAAAACGTGATATGCATCTTTACCTTCAATCAGTTTGGTTTTGACCAATCTGACGTATTCGGCAGTTTCCTTGGTATCAAATGGCAAAGCGAAGTTAGTCGGCAAGTTTTTGTTGATTCTGCGGAGGATGCGTACAAACTCCACTCGAGCGATGAGTCCTTTGTGAAGTATGCCGGCTTGGGCTAGGGCAAGTTTGTGCGACAATATGTTAAGTTCTGAATAGAGGCGTTGAATGCTCTGTGTTACCCTGAGAACATTGGCGGTTACCTCAGAGACATATAGAGATGTATCAATATCCGCGTTGTTCTCACGGACTGTCTCAGTTAAATCATGGAATGCCTTAGTCATAGAGTTTACAGCTTTTGTAAGAGAGCGGAGGGCAAGACGATTTTTGTTGGTAGAGACACGCGTAGCGTTCAGAACCTGAAGGGTACCATTGAATTTATGAGCGATAGCAATGTCCTTTTCGTTGAAAAGTTTTAAGTTATTCGTGAGATGCTTAATCTCGCTTTCAGTTGCTGTGCCAAACAGGGATGACATGACGTTTCCAATGCCATTAATTAAACCTCGCTTCCGTCTGAGGGGCAGGGTCTCGGGTCCAGATTGCGAGGGGTCTTGGTATGATGGAGGGTACAGGATGTCGCTGAAGGTATGGGAGACATCGGAGCCCTCGCGTCGCAGTTGGCTGACGGCCGAGTCTAATCGCTGCAGCGAAACTTTCAGCATTGTCCGACGCCTGTTATTGGAACCGCTTGTTCTGTTAGCTGCTAGTTGGGACTTGATCAATTGGGATATATTATTCAGTCGCTTGGTTGATTGAGCCAACAGGGTAATTTGCGCGCGATATGGGATCATGTTAGTGGTGACGGTAACTGCTAATGAGCTATAGCTTGGGTATATTTTACCGACGGGGATGAAGAGATGCCCGGGGTCAGTTGGGATAGGTTCCGATGATGCATGGAGCATCAGGGCGAGCCAGTCAAAGAGTGCGATCGTCGGGAGCCGCATGGTCATCGCCTGTAATGACAGAAATACGCATTAGTCAATGTCTGGAAACAGAAGCTTCACACAAATCAATAACGCACAGACTTTTGGGTACCAGTCGAGCAGATCGTCAAAGTTAGCCAATGCTGCATTTCCAAATGTTTTCTGGATAAGAGCGACATTTGGGGCTGCTGTCCCGTTAGACAAGCAATCTGAGTCATACTGGATCCTTGGTCTCTTGTCATTGTCGTTAGTCCGCTCATCAGATGAGTCATTTTTCCTTTTTGGTACGTACCTTTGCCTGGCGTTTGCGTACCTATAACCTTCGAGAGGAGCGTTAGTGTCAGCAGGGTCAGGCAGGGGACCTTGCGACCTGAGGAAGTATCTCCTCTGTGGCACCGACGTTGGTGCTGTGCTCCTCTGTGACAGCGGTGTCAGCTGGCCGTGCTCGCCACCTTCCGGTGAATGTGGCGAGAAGACTGCGGGGCTAGCGGTTGCTGGTGAAGGCTGTAGCGGACTTGTATGTTCTGCTGCTTTTTGAATTCTTTCTGCTTCTGTTTCCACTTCTTCTCCTACAGCAGCTCCTCTCATCTGCTGAACTCCAGAATTAGATGACGGCAGTAGGTAGTTGTCCGTCGGCTGCATCGTCTGAGCTGGCTGTGACTGTCCTCCAGTGGTATACCATACCTGGTCACTGAAAGGCAGTCGTGTAGCTCGCAGCGGCTGTTGACGGATGGGCCGATCTTCTGGCCTGATACTTACCTGTACAGGGTTACGAACCGAATCGTATGTCCTGTCCTACGCGTCGTTTGAATCCCGATGGCGAAGATTTTCTGAGTGCACTATTTTTGTTTTCCCTGTTCGCATGTTTTTGATGCAGTAATTTTCTTCTCCCAATTTAGATACAATACGGAAGTAGTTTTTCCAATAAAGTGTAAGTTTAGTAGAGTTACCTGGTTGTACTGAAGGGTCGAAATAGAAAATCAAGATACCAGGCTTGAAATTGGACGTAGTTGCTGATTTCTGAATGAGTGATTTGTTGTGGTCCCTGGTCTGTTGTATGTTGTTTGCGACATGAGTGTATGCGTTGTGCAGGTGTTCAAACATGACAGGCACGTAATCTTCCCCAGAGTAGCGAAGACGGGGCTGAAGTAGCGTGTCTACAGGTAGCACGGGGTCGCGTCCATACATAACAAAGTAGGGAGAGTATTTTGTTGACTCATTCTTACTCATGCGATAAGCGCCTAAACATGGTTGTAAGATCTGATCCCACTTGGTCTGATCTTCACTGATTTGTTTTTGTATCATCTCGTTCATGCAACGGTGAAAGCGTTCTGTTTTACCGTTTGATTGAGGATGATAGCTTGATGTCCGAATCCTTGAAATTCCTAACTCTTTGTTCACCAGATCTAATAGTGCATTGCAATATTCTGTTCCCTGGTCGCTAATAATGAGCCGGGGACATCCATGGCGAGGGATGAATTCACTCAGGAGAAGCTGTGCCATGGTGTTGGCAGATTTATCTGGGATAGCGTATGCCTCGGGCCATCCGCTGAAATGATCAACTATAGTGCAGACATATTTGTTTCCTTCATCTGTGACTGGAAATGGGCCACATGTGTCAATGCCTACGATTTCCATGGGTGCGGTAGGCATCGGCATGTCCTGCATAGGACGTCTCTCTTTGCTCAGTTTCTTTCGCTGACACGTTTCACAGGACTGAACGTACTGTATTGTGTCTTTTAGAAGATTAGGCCAATAGTATGATTTTAGGATTTTGTCAGTTGTTTTCTCTATGCCTAAATGACCTCCTAAGTAACCATCATGTGCTCCTTCAAGAACGATTTTCCGATAGCTTGGTGGGATAACGAGTTGCATGCGAGTTTGTGGTCTGGTTTTTGTACCTTTTTCAACATGATACAAAAGATCATCTTCGAAACAGTATTTTGACAACAACTGAGGATTTGGGTCTTGGGCCTGTAGTTCCGAAATAATAGTTTTCAGTTCGTCATCTGCAAGCTGAGCTTGTCTTAGTACGTTTTGATCAAAATTGTGATAGTCTAGTGTTTTCGGTTCTGATTCATCTGACTCAATCGGTATTTTGACAGCGTTGTCAACAACATGCACATCTGAAGTCATGTTTATGTCTGCCGTTTCTCCTTGCCAGTCTAAATGTTCATAGTCATTCAGATTTCCAGCGAGGGTCGTGTTGTGTAAACGGGAAAGCATGTCAGCAGCTACGTTTTTGGGACCTGAAATGTATTCAATTTTGCATGCATATTCACCAAGAATAATGGCCCATCGTTGGATACGAGGATTTTTCATTTCACTGGTAAATAGATGTTTCAAGGGCTTGTGATCCGTATAAACAGTAATATCTGTGCCAACCAGGATGGGTCTAAGTTTTTATAAACTGTAAACAATAGCGAACGCCTCGCGTTCGATAGTAGGCCATTTCTGTTTTTGTTCTGAAAACTGATGAGACACATACTGAATAACACGATTGTGACCGTCGTGTTCTTGCATCAAGACAGCACCCATTGCATACTGTGATGCATCAGTATATAACTTGAATGGTTTCGAAATGTCTGGAAAGGCCAAAATGGGTGCTTGAAGTAGTGAATTCTTGAGGAACTCGAATGCGCTCTGCGCTTCATCTGACCATCTAAATCTAGCGTTTTTGCGGGTGAGGGCTGTGAGTGGCTTTGCGATTTTGCTGAAATTCGGAACATATTTCCTGTAGTATGAAGTCATACCCAAGAAACTGCGGACTTCACGAATATTTTCTGGTGGCTGGAGATTTTTCATTACTGAGACTTTTTCTGAATCGACCGAGATTCCTCTGTCTGAGATAATGTGGCCGAGGTAATTAAGCTCTTTGTTGATGAAATCACATTTCGAAATTTTGAGTTTGAGATTGGCTTTGCGCAATCTATCAAACACTTCTCCGAGGTGCCTGATATGGTCTTCAAACGTTTCACTGAACACTATAATGTCGTCTACAAAGGCAAGTGCGAAATGGCGAATATCACCCAAAACTGCATTCATGCAATTTTGGAAAACGGCCGGAGATCCGGCCATTCCAAATGGCATCTTGTTGAACTCGAATACACCTGCATCTGTGCCAAAAGCAGTCTTCTCTTTGTCTTCTTCTTTGATTGGAATTTGCCAAAAACCTTGCTTCATATCCAAACTAGTTCGAAACTTTGATTTTCCTAACGCGTAAAAGATGTCTTCTGCTGACGGTATACTGGCTGCAGGACGTACTGTAATGGCATTGACTTTTCTAAAATCTACACAAAATCTCATGGAGCCATCTTTCTTTGGAACTAAAAGTACCGGAGACATCCATGGTGAATTGCTTCGTCGAATTACGTTAGCATTTAGCATTTCTCGAACTTGTTCTTCTAGAATGGGTCGGTAAGCTAAAGGGGGTCGTCTAGGGGGTTGATAAGACGGGGGATGATTTTGCGTGTTAATTCTCATCTCAGTTATATTCGTAGAAGTCAATTCATCGTCATTTTGCACAAAAATGTCTAGGTTTGGTTTCAAAAGTTTGATCAGTACTTCACGCCGTTCAATGGGAATATGAGCCAAGTTGAACGTTGAAAGGATGTCTGATGGACTTGGTTCTCCTTGGTTGTTTTCTTCGGCAGTTACAGGTGAGATGTTTGAGCTCTGCTCTTCATCTCGGTACTTTGTGGCTGTTCCTAATACTTGACCTTTTTTTAAATGAACGAAACGGCCAGTATCATTGACAATAGCTCAAGGAATATGTTTGTTTTTGGATAGCTTGACCAGAGCATTGGGCATCAAAATGCCTGGCTCGTCCTCAAAACACGGTGAGGAAGGCAGTTGTGCGACTACAAAATTTTCACCAGCTCGCTTCTTTTTGGAAATGAAGCATTTGACTTGTACGTCTGAACGTGGGAAGACGTCTACGTCCTCCGCTAGTCTCACAAGATTTATTTCTTTCTTTGTCTGGACGCCTTGTTTTTCTTTCAATGGGTACACTGAGCTTCCGATAATGAGAGTCTGACTTTCAAAATCAAGTATGGCTTTGCGAGCTTTCAAGAAATCGATTCCGAGGATCATATCATGTTTGCAGTCTTTCACCACTACAAAATCATGATACATTCTAACTTTTCCAAGAGTAATGCGAATTCGAACTGTGTCAGACACTTCAAGTGTATGACCGGTAGCGGAGCGTAAAGTAATTTTTGACAAGTTTTGAGTGGGTTTGACCAGCTGAGGGTCACATAATTTCACAAATTCTTCGCTAACTAGGGAAAGTTGCGCGCCTGTGTCGAGAAGTGTTCTGAATTGATGTGTGCCGATGTGTATGTCAATGTATGGGCAGTTTTCACTTACCTGTAGGATATACGCGGTCTGCGTTTTATCCTCTCCCGGGTGAGGCTCCTCTAGTTTACCTGCTGCATGTGCTGAGGCTGACCCTGAACTGCTGTAGCTCGCTTACGGCAGGCCCGTTGAATATGGCCCGGGATGCCACAGAAATGGCATATCGGGCGATTGTCCATCGTCCAGCGGTACTCCTGTGAAGTACTCCCGTTAGTACCGTGCGGTGGCCTGGTTGGTACGGGCTGATGCTGAGGGGGACGTTGGTTGAATCGGTTCTGCTGGTACGGCCGTTGGGGAAAACGGGGCGGTGGCTGCTGGTATTGCTGTGGAGGAAAACGGCGCTGTTGTTGCTGGTACTGCTGGTTCACCTGTGGTTGGACTTGGAACGACTGTTGAGGCGTCTGCTGCTGGGTGGCAAGTACCTGGCAAATGTCAGCAAGTTTGTCGGTCACAGAGTCCAGTTTCTGCTGCATGGTATCAGTCATTTGCGTAATAGCGTTGCAGTCCATGGGTTCAGGGGCGGATGAGTTGTCGGTAAACATTGAGACGTGTTCGCTGATGCGTTGTTCGTTCATGGCAATTTTGTATGCGTAAGTCAAGGTCGTCGGCATTTTTCGGGCGATGCTACCTTGGAGGCGTCTGTCTCTCAGTCCATTTATGAAGGCATTAGTGATGGTCTCTAGCACCTCTTTTTCCGTCAGTCTGTCAACGTAAGCCTGGTTTCCAAGAAGGCGAATTCTTTCAGCAAAGTCTGCTACAGTTTCGTTGGTGTTCTGGATAGCATGTCTAAGTTTTTGTTTGGAGCGAGCTGCCGGGTTTAAATGGGAATAGCGCTCCTCCATCATGGCTTTGAACTGGTGCCATGTCTGCAAGATGGGCTCTTTCTCTCTGAAAAGTCAGCAGCTGTCCCTTTCAGAAGTTGGGAGGCGGCCCACAGGGTTTCCTGTTCGTCTTTGTCAACAGCTCTGTACACATCGTCCATGTCCCGCATCCATTTGGAAGAAACATCAGCATTTGATCCGTCGAAAGTAGTCTTTTTATTGTGCGTTAATGTTTGTGATACAGCTAACTTATTGCCGAGACTTTTGACACAATGCGTCATATGCTGCGCCAAGGCTTGAGCGTTTTCCATGACTATATTTGATATTGGTTGTACGTTATCGTTAGGTATTTCAGCAATTTCTGGGAGAACTGGCGTGAGGCACTTACCTGTCGTCGGTCGGACCCAAGGTAGCTGCTGCAGTGTCCTTTTCACCAGTCGTCGGCGCTGGGGTCCTGGGCTGTTGTCGAGGGGCTGGTCAGGGCTTGGGCTGCGTCGGTGCTGCTGGTCCCTTCCAGAGGCGTGGGCGTCCAGTCTGGTTCGTTTGGCACGAGAGCTGAACTAGCGAAACCGGCGGGTGACTCGCAGCCGCACAGCGCTGCGTGCTCCTCTGCACGTGCCTTGTCAGCGGGGCTCCGTGCAGTTAGTAGCGGTGTCTCGTTGGCAGTTGCGGGCTTGGCAGCTGCGGGCTTGATCGGGCTGGGTGTGTGGTAGTACTCGTTGTACCGCTGCGTATAGGTAAAACCAATTCCACTGACACCGCGTCGAGGTTGTACCGTCGCACAGGTAACCGTTGGGCTTGAGCTCGGCCAGCGTCTGTTTGATGGAGCTGCGCCCTTGTCGAGGTTGGTGGTGAGGCGGCCAGCTACACGGAGTAGTGTGCACTGATCCTCTAGCTGGTGGACGTTGCACCAGTCCTCTTGTGTAAACCGCGGGGGTTTACCAACCTGGTTAGGCGATGTTCCCACGGCACAGCGGTTCTCTGCTTGTCTGGCGCGCAGGTACTGGTGTTTTTTTAACGTTGCTTCAGGCTGGCAGTTTGCCAGGACACTGAGTCCGCAGCAGCGTCCCAGGCAGTAAGTGCAGGTGCAGCGGTGGAACTGCGCAGTTGAGGTGGTGATCAGGTCACACCCGCAGGTATGGCAGTAGCCGCAGTCGGTGCAGCGATGAGCGTCAGGCTGAAAGTGGCAGACGCAGTTGTGCTGTTCCGTCAAGTTAGATCTTCTGGAAAAATAGGTCTTGTGGTATGGGCAGGTCCGGGAGAAAGCTGATGACGTAGATTCTAGAAGACTGATGGCGGGGATGACGGCGTTCCAGCACTCGCACTGACCGTTCGGGTTGACGTGGTGAGCGGCGTGGTACTGGCTCAGATTCGGATGAGCTGTGTCCTTTTCCGTCCTCTCGGCGGGTGCGATGGGTATCTGGATGGTCACTAGAAGCTGGTCTGGCTGCGTCTGACTCTCCTGGCTGGGTCCGAACATGAAGACGCGTTGGCAGAACGTCTAGATGTTACCGGATATCCGGGTCACCAGGCACCAATGTAACGGCCCCCTCTCGCCAGTGGCTGTTGGTGGATGCAATGGCTGCACCCCACCAGCTTCGGAAAAGATCAGAGGTAGACGGCAGAGGTGATATTTGAAGCAGTAGACACGCAGCAGTAGACACACAGAGGCCAACTCCAGTTCACTTAGCCAACAGAGAGTCAGGTCACAGGCAGAGTGCCACGTAAACAATAGTTACTGTATCGCCAATAGTAGAGTGTCCAAGTGGCGGAGGCAACAGAGAGACGAGATGTTAGCGCGACTCGGTCCAGCTTCGAACTGGCTTACCTCCCTCACTGCCGGCCAGAGAGCCGTTTTATACTCAGGCCAAAGGTCGCTTCTGACGTCATTAGATACCAGCGCTAGCCGGTTCCAACTAGTCGTCGTCCTTAGCAACAGTGGCTGGGCACCGCCCTTCTGACGCCGACAGCGAGCGAGGTCAGTGACAGCGAGCGAGGCCAACTAGATGCGTGGGATATCTCTGCTCCCCAATACGCCCTATCACTGACAGTTTTATGGTTTTTGCTCCAAGTCTCTCAATAGTCTCTGACAGCTCGACTCGAGGCAGAGCTGCTCGGTCGTCGTTAAGAAAATACCCAACATATACACGTGTCACATGCCGTGCGTGTGATGGATAGCCTGGGCTGCGGGAGCCCGACATTGTGGCGCCAACGAAACGATATGGCGCAATGCGGAAGGCACAGACAGCGGCTAAAACGAAATAAGAAAACCGTCTTACAGCTAACTAACTAATACAGAGCACGCAGAGCTAGGGCTAATCCCATCCCAACTAGGGCTAATCCCAATCCCGGCTGTTACACTCATCAAATGTCAAAAAGGCATAAAAAACGTTTTTCACGAATAGCTTTTTACCTAATAACGACAGGGCAATAATTGTGACGCCATCGTGCTTGTCTCGTCAAAACACTTCGCCTCATGTTAGTGTTAACCAGGTCAGGTAAACTTACAAATGTGTGACTTCAGGTCAAGATCAAGTGGTTGTGACTCAAGTAGGTCATATTGCATATGGGAAGACTTGCCGCGACGAGATAATTACATTGGTGTCGGTTTCACTTATCTATCGTCATTATGTCGAGAGTGATTGACATAAAACTGTTGGTGACCTCGGATGACCTCGGCTGATCCTGTAGGGGTCACTGAACAAAAATGACACGTAGCTTATCAAGAATGTTATATAATAACATGATCCAGCAGGAATTAGACTGCTATCTTGCGTGTCTTTAGAAAAGGAAGCATTTTAATATTTCCCCTTAGACTTATAATGAGAGAGAGAGAGAGATACATTTTTATTTCATTTTCGCTTTACACATCGGACATACATGTTTGCGATTGGCGCACAAGCGCTCACAGGCACTTAAATCAGGCGCCGCTCGCTACCGACAAGTGCATAAGTCCGCACTCTATTCTCAGGTCACTCATGTGGTCTATTACAATAAGCTCACACTCTACTCTACAATATGTCAAGTACAAACTAACTCGCTAGCTCACACTTCCTAATCAAAATTAAACTCCTACTCACTATGCATTCGCTCTGATCGGCACACACTACTAAATAAATCGGAAGAAAGGTCACAAGATAATTCAATATATACACAGATAGGTACCTAGCTACCTATTCGTCATGGTGAACAGTTAACTGATGCTGACCGCACAGCCACTGGCGTCACATGCCGCGGCCCGCTCTGTGCCTAGCCGCTCCAAGTTGGATGTTTTGACTATACTGTCTCCCTCTGAGAATCGAATGTGAGAAACTATTTAAATCTATGGGTTTTGAAGCAAAAGTTTTGAAGGGCGATGGCCACACGCATAGCGATATTTCCTTTGCCCTGTGGCCCGTTTAAGAGTATTTCGGTTTGGTTGGTCGCTGACAGATTGTCAAAGTCCTGATTCAAGAGGAGACTCAGGGTCTGGAAAAGTTCGTCCCTGGGGTCCGCATACCGTGGACAACGTAGTAGGTAATGATCAGTGTCCTCTCTTCTGTGGCCGCACATGCACTCCAGCGATGTAGCCTGGCCGATATAAAACCTATGGGCGCTGAGGGAGGAAGTCTTCAGTCTGATTCTCGTGTGCAAAGTGTTGCCTCTTTTAGAGCCATATGAGTTGAAGGGGCTTGGCTTTACGGGACTCATTAAACGCATAATATTATTTCTGAAGTTCATATTACTGTCGGGAAGGCGGTATTCTGATGGCAATTCATTCCAGGTTTGTGTGGTGCTGGGTATAAATGAGTGGGAGTAGGCGGCGGTACGTGAGATGGGTTGTGTGATCAAATGATCGTTTGTATTGCGTAGCGGCCTACATGCGACAGTTTCTCTGGCATTTGGGACTATGGCTTTGATGAATTCGGGAATTGTAGGGTCATATACTAACTTGTGGAAAAGCAGGAGCCGATACGTTCGGCGTCGGTCGACCACACTACTCCACCCCAGCTCCTTCCTAAGACCATCGACTGGTGTGCGGCGGAACGTGCCGGTGATAAGCCTGGCAGCCCGGTTTTGGGTTTTTTCTAATCGTTTGCTGTCAAACGTGGTCAAGTTTCCGTCATATACAGCGCTGCAATATTCGAGGTGGGGTTGTACGTATACTGTGTATATTTGAAGCAACACGTTTCGCGGGATGTACGGCGCGATTTGATAAAGTGGGCTCAGCGCTCGGTTGAATTTCAGCAGTGTTTCATTCACGTGATGAAACACTGCTGCATTTAGATCGGACGAAATTGCATTTACATTGCATTTTAGATCGGACGAAAATGTTAGGCCTAGGTGCTTGTGTTCATTGGTAGGGCAAATCAGCTGGCCTCCGAAGGTAAGTGTGGGAGCTCTAGCGTTCCTTCGGTTCGAGAAGGTCTGCTGTGCTGTTTTATTTGCATTAAATGTTATCGCCCACTTGCTACCATAGTTGTGTATAGCATTCAGGTCGTCCTGTAATTCAAGCTCTTTGGCACGTAAGTTACCAGGCGTATGAGAGCAGTGGAGAGAGCTGTCGTCAGCAAAGTGCAGCATGTGATTTGACGTGATGTTACTGAGCCCGTTCAGGTACATAATGGCAAGCAATGGGCCCAGAACCGAGCCCTGTGGTACTCCGGCCTTCAGGGTTAATGGAAGAGACTGTTCAATGCCAACCTGTACTAGCTGGCTTCGACCGTCAAGATAAGATTTTAACCAACAGAGCACTTGGCCCCTGATTCCAAACTCAGATTTACATTTTGCCAGTAGGCCGTTATGCCAAATTTTCTCGAAGTATCTGGAAATGTCTAGGTAGACAATTGTGAAGCCTTCTGATTGGTCGAGTGATTTGTAGAGCTTATCCGTGAGGTAGACAAGCTGCACCTGGGTACTGTGGCCCGGCCGATAGCCACTCTGATTGTCAGTGAGAAGATGATGTGTTGTAATGTGTTCATAAAATATTTTGAAGACGAGTTTTTCGAGGATTTTTGATAAGCATGGTAGCAGGCTAATGGGTCTGTAGTTTTTCAAATCTGATGGCGACCCCTTTCTCTTAAACACTGGTTTAACATTGGCCCTTTTCCAGAGACTTGGATACTTCCCCGTAGCAAGGGATTTGTTGAAAATTTTCGCCAGCGGTTCGGCAATATAAATAGCCGTCATTTTCAGGAGTCGTGTCGGTACCTTGTCTGGTCCGCATGATTTGGAGGCATCAAGGCCGTTTATTACGTTGAGTACCTCGTATGGAGTGAACACAATGGTGGCAAGGTGGTCTGGCGTTTCAGGCTGGGTGTTTTCGTAATCGCTGAGGTGTACATGATGCGATGTGGTTAGGTGGATATTGGTTTGGGCACAGAAATACGAATTTAATGCTTCAGCCTTTAGGTGATTATCATTAATGATCACTCCGTCCTCAGCTATGAGTGGGGGTATCGTAGTGTCTCGCCTGAATCCGGTAATATTTTTTAGAATAGTGTGATATTTAAATGGGTCTTTTTTGTTTTCAAGGAGAAGATTTACTTTGTGGATCATATGTTCTTTTTTCAACTTCCGGTTAGTGCTGGTCACCAGATTGCTTTGAGTTCGCCAGCGGGCCCAGTCATATTCTGTTGGCCTGGTGCGAGCGAGTTTGAAAAGTCGATCCCTTTTACGAATGTGGCGTCGAAGCTCAGCTGTTACCCAAAGTTTATCCTGTCGAATTCGCACGTCTTTGATTGGGATGCAGTGGATTGCCGCGTCACGGAGTGCATCCGTGAGAGCTTCGGTAGCCCCGTCCACATCTTTATCGGTGATTGCGTTCCAGTCGGTCTGTGAGAGGATGTCTACTAGTGAGTCGATGTCAGCTTTTCTGTAGTCCCATACTTGCGCTAAATTCTTGTGCTTCATGACAGAGAAATTGAACGAAAGAGTGGCGTAAATTGGGAAGTGATCCAAGTTAGAAAAAGATGAAAGTATCCCTGAGCTTGTGACAACGTCTGGCGAGTCAATAAATATTAGATCACGTATGTTGTGGGTGCCGTCTTGGATGCGGGTCGCTGTGTTGATGAGCTGAGTCAGGCCAGTGCCTCGAACGTACTTTGTAGTTTGCCTTCAAAGGGATTGACTGGCGAATGCCGGGGTGCATCTGGTGGTAGCCAGCAGTTGCCCCCATTCAGGTCCCCCATTATTGCCACCAACTCTGGTGAATGCGCGTGAGCCTGCGTGACACTGTCTGTTAGTTGGTCAAGATAGCGTGATTGCTTGTCTGCAGGCGTGTGGGGTGGGAGGTAGGTAGAACAAATTATGATGAGTTTGTCTTTCACTCTAGCTTTGACCCAGACTGTTTCGAATTCGTCATTCTCAAGGTCACTCATACGGGTAAAGGGCAATAATTTGCTTACATAAATCCCCGTGCCTCCCCCACGCCTCGTCCGTGGCTTAACTATGGGTGGGTGGAATTTCTTAAGGGAGTAGAGACTGGGGTGCACGGTTGAGTCAATCTTTAGCTCTGAGACTGCTAATATATGGTTGTCATCAACGAAACATTCAAGTTCCTCAAGGCGGCCCGGACTAGTAATAGAGTTGATATTTATGGCAGCTAGTGTCATATTTTTTGCTGGGAGATTTGTTGAAGCTTTGGCAGTGAGCGGGTCCGACATAAGACGCTGTGGCCGGCGGCGGACAGTGCTAACAATGGCTTTTGCACGACGATAAACATGACAGTTGTTGCTAAAAACAGAGCGACAAATATACACTGGACAATGAGGTAGGCATTTGTCGTTCTCAAAGATACCTCACAACCACTAGACCATATACACAGTCTTGCACTAGGCGTACGGATGAGTTTATATTGCTATAAAGCTCGTTAAAAGTATTAAGGGATCTGACCCCTGGGTCAACAATGCGGATGGTAAACGCACATTCCATTCCCACGCTGAGCTCGGGCCACAGTACGTTAAATCTTGTGATTATTGGTGTGAGGCCGTCAATCACCTGGTAGCCGGTCCCGTCGTCACCACACGTGGCCCACCCCGGCTGGCGGCTAACCAGGGGGTGTCAGCCGGCTGACGGATGGGTTAGCGCGGCTGGCCGGCGTGTCGCGGCGGCTGTCGGCGGCCTTTGATGGTGGAGGGGCCAACGCGAGTTTCGCCGTCTGTCCGGCTGGGGGGCTGGCGTGAGGCGACATCCCCGGGCCCCCAGCAGCGCCCGCTGCGGCCTGGTCACTGGAGCGTGGCGTGGTGCTGCGGCAGGCCTCAGCGATTTCTCTGAGGTCCTGGTTCTCAGAGCCAAGGAGGTCCTGCAGGTCTGCAACATTGCTGATGGTCTTCGCAGAATGGTTCTCTCCCATCCTAATTTTAATCCTACCGTTGGTGCTGTAGGCGGCCCACGTTTGCTTCCGTTTCTTTAACTGGCGACAGATATAGAGGAGGTTTTGATTTTTTGACGTCAGGAAGTCTGATAGAAAAACGTTATCGAGCACCTGGGGCGTCAGCACTGGATGGTCCCGTCCTCGATGGGCCGACAGCTCCTTCCGTGAGTTGAAAAGCTGCTGCCGCTTGTTGTGCGACAGCAACTTCACGAGGATCGCTCGCGGCCGTTCGATGGTTCCGCGCTGCCTGCCGAGCCGGTGAAAGCGGTCGAGATCTCCCACTGACAGGGTGATGCCCGCTGCCTGCGCCACATCCAGCACGAGCCTGTCGGTGCTCTCCTCAGGTAGTTCGGGCACGCCACTTATCACCAGGCAGTTCCTGCGATTGTTCGTATCCAGTTGATCTGCCTGATTTTCCACTGCGGTCAGTTTTCCCTGCGTGGCTTCCAGTATTACCTGGGTGGAGATCAGTTTGTCCTGGGTGGCAGTAAGTTGCTTTTCCAGAGCCTCGATCTTTGCATCCCGCTGCTCCATGGCTCGGGAGACAGCAGCCTCCACTCCGGGTGACACGAGCTCCTGAAGACGCTGGACGAAGTCCGCATCCAGGAACAGCTCTCTCAGTGCACCTCGAATTTCTTCCATGTTTGCAACAAGTCTGTCTTGAGTAGCACTGCCCGTCGCCCGGCTCTATTTTACAGTGAACGGTTCACTTCACTGGCTCGCTGCTGCGCACGTGAAACACCACACGCGCGGGTTGAACGAGCACGGGAGGGGGCGCGCACACGTCCGCACCGGGCGGCGGTCAGACGTCAACTGACGTCAATAATGGGGAGGTCACAAAATTAAACCGACCTTAGGTCGCTGATATTAAAAATTAAAGATAAACGAATTGTAGATATAGGTGACTTTATGAAATCCTGGAAGTGTAAAACCGATCATCCCAAAACCGTGACTGTGGTACGACCACAAGTTTTTGGGAAGTGGGATCACGTGACCTGGTCTGGTGACCTGACCTAAGATGACCCGATTAAATAAAAAATATTGTGGAAAAATGATGCACAAACAGCTGTGCAAAAAATGGCGGCGCTGCGCTTCGCCGTTTTTCCGCAATCTGCGAAAAACCTGAGGGGGTGCCCCCCCCCCCCCCCTAGGCACGGCGCTGGTTAAAATATAGGGATGATGTGAGCATGCAGCCAGGTGTTAGGGTATTCATGTGAAGTAATAAAATGACCCGAGCTGTGTTGGGGTCATTTTGGTATGTGCCACTTTTGGTCGGGGACACTCAAAGCACTTTTACCACCCCCGGGCGCCAGTTGCGCCTGACATGATCTTGTAGGCTGTCATGTAGGGTAGAAATGTGAAATTTTCAGCTGATGTGTCAAATTGTTCAAAAAGAAGAAACAAAAGTTGTATTGCAATTAGTGGATAAATATGCGAGTTATTCCCGAAAAACCGAGGGGGTGGCAACCACCACGCCCCTGCACTGGCGAGGGTTAAAACAGATTTTACCATTGATGTCTCGTAATCGCTTATTTAATTCCTCGGGCTGGCATTTTGGATCTGCATCTCACAACACACCCCAGGATCCAAGGCGCCCATCGTGGTGTATACCTCCTGATTGAAAATCAATGATTGGCAAGGGAATCAAAGCAGACAAAGTCAAAGGGGCATAATTATTTGGTCATTGCCACCGGTGGTTCACTAAAATGTACAACTAATTCACTAAATGTTTTGAAATTTGGTTTGAGAAATGCCCACATGCATCTCTCTGATATTTTTTCCGGATTTTTTAAATATTTATGAGAAGTTTGATTTTATGGGCATTTTCCCAAAACAATCGTTTTGTTTTTGTTTTTAATCAAAGAACGATATTTATATTTTTAACTGAGATACCATTATGTAGCCCTTTCCATTTGCTTTTTTCGACGTTTTTTATTGCATTTTGCTTAAAATATGGCATTTGTACGGTCTGTTAAAGTTTAGCTGATTTTTGCGTCAAACTCCTGTGTAGTAACGTCACTAAATTCGCTATATCTAAAGAAAAAAATCGACAAAATTACTTTATTTTTGCAAAGAAGACGTAAAATTGATGTAGAAGAAGGTACCCGAAGTTTCACGTTGATAGCGCTATTTGTATTTGAACTATTGCGAAAGTCCGTCAGGGGAAAGGGGTCGTTAAATGTCCCCCCCCCCCCCCCCTCCCCCTAGTCAATGGCGGGATGAATAGCATTACTAGTTTCAGTATTAATTACCTACCCAACCATATACCTAACCTTACCTAAACATTCATTTTGGTATTATCTTTTCGAATGTTGATCGTCATCTTTAACCAAGCTGTGTTGTAGGAAACATAACAGCAGACTGTGTGTGCCATGCTCTTTCATACCAGCTGCACACATAAGCCTGACGCCTAACGGTGGTGTTGTATCTCATTATCAACGCCATTTCTTTATGCATTCTTCACGCCACCGAAACCGTTAGTCAAAGCCTGGAATATATGTAATTCATATAAGATGCGACTCTCTCAGTATACTAAGGCAGTCGCATCTCAATATTAAAAGACTCGACAAGCTTTACCTATAGGTGAAGCCTGTCGGCTCTTTTCGAGCAGTGTGTTAAAAATCGGGTACAAGGAAAACATATGTACCACATTTTAAACTTGAATAAGTCCAAAAACATGCATGATTATACTGTTTGCTGTTGCATTGTTTGTGCAAGGCTGGCATTGTTATATTGCAGTGTTGTGAATTGTTGCATTATACCATTTTGAAGAACAATTCATTGAAATTTGTATCCAATATGCCTTACACTTGGGCGCTAAAAGCACTCTTCACTGCACTTACTTAGGAAATACTCATTTTCTTGCGAAGCACAAATCGGCTCATTTTGTCAACCTCACAGATGAGTTAAAGTACATTTCTTTGCTGCTATTTTGAGTATCTCTCCTTATGACTTGTATCGTTCTTTCTAGTTTCAGGAGGTCATCTTGATGTACCTTTGACTTCAGGCCTTTCCTCCCACAAAATCAAGGGGGTCAAGTCAGGAGAGTCAGCAGGCCAAGCATGCCTTGACTTCCGGCTGATAACGTGGTCAGCAAATGAGCCTTGACGTCCGGCTGATAACGTGGTCAGGAAATGAGGTTGACGAAACGATGATGATGTGGTCGACTGAGGTGTCGACTGTCGTTGACGGTGGTGATGATCAGGGCAGCTGGTGGCTCCAGCAGGATGGGGAAGCCCCTCACGTGCAATCGCACGATTGCATGGCTGCAATAATAATCTGATGACCACGACATCAGCCGGAAGACGAAGCATGCTTGGCTTGCCCTCTCTCTCGATCTGAACCCCCACATTGATTTTGCGGGATACCTCAGGTCAAAGGTATATCAGGATGATCTCCAGAAATTGGGAGAACCGAAATAAGGCATCATATGAGATACTCGAAAACTGGAGACACAAAACGTCCTCCAACTTAGTTCTCCAACTCCCCAGCGGGGCGTTGCAACCACTGGGGACACTAGGGAGTTTTCAATGTAATTTGCATCAATCTCTAATATGGTCCCATGTTAACCCTCGTCCTACGGTGGGGCCAGACAGGTTTTTCTTAAATAACTTTTTACACATGCAACACATCTTGCTGAAAGTTTCGCTAGCTGAGGCTACAACCATTTTACGTATTCTGTAAAAATATAATTCAAATTATTTCAGAAGTTTGGGAGATAATTATGTTTTGATGACGTCATGTTGGGGGAAAAACGATAAATATTTGAAAAATGGTAGAAAACAGATTTTATAAGAAATTGCAAACGCAATTCATCACATATACAAAATAGCATTCTCTTTAAAATGGCAATCTCTGATTTTCAGAGTTTTGGGTTTAGACCCCTAAAATTAAAAAAAACAATGTTTTTTTTTAAATCTCCACAAAATCAAAATTTTCTCTTTTTTTCAACCGGAATATATGTGAGAGAAATGAGAATGGGAAATACCTATACCAAATTTCAAAGCAATATCTGCATTTTTAACTGAGTGATGGCTACCTAAGTGTAAGAAACTGATGACGTCATTATTTAATAACTTTTTTGACTTTTGTTGACAAGATGCGAACAAATAATTACCCTTTCTGTATTTCTGAGCCAAAACTGGTCTAGGGCATGCCTTTTTATTTACATTTATCAATTTCCAATTTTGAGGTTTTCTGATGAGCAAAATCGCTGTTCTGGACGTGGTAAATCCGAGGTCACCCGTTCACCTGAAACCTAAAAAAACGCATACTGTTAGATTCCTTTCATGACAGGAAACATGCTGGTTATTACCGCATTTCTCTAAGTTGCTTGGTTGGGACGTTAACAGGGGGCCTGTCAGCCCCCCCCCCCCCCCTAGGGTGAGGGTGAAGAAAGGGCGAGGGTTAAAGTACACGTGTACTTGGACTTGTCCCTAACATTTGGAATGGTCAATGGTCAAATGGAGACCCCACTGCTCCAACTCATCTATGATGTTGAGAAAAAAACGAGGAGCCGCTTTCTGCTTCGCAAGACAATTCACACTTCTTGAACACGTACTGCAGTGAAGAGTGTATATAGCGTAATCGTACAAATGTATATACCATGTGGGGATTTTTTTAGTCACGAATTGGACTGCAAACTGATGTATTGCAACAATGTATGTGATGTATATTATTGGATTTATTGAAGATATAAATGTGGCAACTACATTTTTTTCCTTTATAATCTGTACTTCTAATACAGAAAAGCATTTTCCGCGCCAAATATTCCCCCGTTATCAGCGTAGTACTTTCCCGAAGTTCATAAGATATATCGCTGGGCTGGGAACATCAGAATCCAACGTATACACGGCATCGTTCATAACAGTTTATTTATTGGGCAGCAAAAACATCAACAAATCAAATCAGTTGTGCATACATCACATTCATTACAGGCCAACCGATTGTTTTGGTACGCTCACCTCAGTCCCATGGAAAGGTCGTTATGGTGATACAGCACTGCATACAGGTGGCGGTTAAGACTATCACAAATGTAACTTGGCAAACATCAGCTATAAGCATATCCCAGGCGCAAAGAAAAACAGATTAAAAGCACAGTCATACATGACATTCAGTTGATCAGGCACTGCAAATTATCGTTATCAAACACAGCAGCAGCAGCAGCAGCAGCAGCAGCAGCAGCAGCAGCAGCAGCAGCAGCAGCAGCAGCAGCAGCAGCAGCAGCAGCAGCAGCAGCAGCAGCAGCAGCAGCAGCAGCAGCAGCAGCAGCAGCAGCAGCAGCAGCAGCAGCAGCAGCAGCAGCAGCAGCAGCAGCAGCAGCAGCAGCAGCAGCGGCAGCAGCAGCAGCAGCGGCAACAGCAGTAGCAGCAACAGCAGCAGCAGCACAGTGCCATGTTTGGTCACTCCCTCACGCCCTCATTGGCCAGTTTGTGGCACCAGGTCATGTAGTTGACCGGCCTGATCTTCAGCTCCGCGTTCTTCAGCGAGTACTTGTTGCCTTTCCACGGATTCCAAGTGATCCCAATCCACGCCGTCTTCATGCTTTTGTTCATGTATGGGCCTAGGAGAGTGGAAGCAAGGCAAGCCTTGTGCCAGCCAGCGTTCTTGAAGTGCTGTGCGCAGTGCTTGGGCCAAGAGTCATTGTCTTGATCCTTCGTGGAGAACTTTGCGTTGTTGAACCCGGTGAGGGCATCTCCAGCGTTGCCAGTATATTTACCGACCTTCATTTGATACTTCTGCTGTTCAGTTCCCACTGAGAACGGAATGTAGGTGGCGTTGGCAGAGGCATTGTCCCAGTCCCTCAGGTCAACGCGCAGCTGCATCTGGTCCATGCTGGTCAACAGGTTCAAGTACTCATTGCCCAGCCAGAACTCGCCGCTTATGTTACCGAAGCCCCACTTGTAGCTCTCCCAGCCCATGCTGAAGTCCTGGTGAGCGGTCACGTCTGCGCGCCTCATGAACACCGTCCAGCCGCCACCGTCCGTCTCCATGTCGCAGAAGACGCGGATGCCACCGCCGTTGCCGCAGACGGCTGGGAAGATGGTGTAGACGCCGCTGCGCCGGTGTCGCTGCTGGACAGCGGCGCAGTCGGCCGGCCGCCACTCGTCAGACGTCTGGAACTGGTCCTGGAAGCTGCACCGCTCCACGATGACGGTGGTGGCGCCGCTGCTGGTCTCCGCGGTGGCGGGACGCGCCTCCTCCAGCAGCGCCACCAGCCGCTGATGTGTGTCGTTCAGCTGCGTCTGCAGCAGCTGCTCCGACTGGCGGATCTCCTGGCTGATGGTGTTGACCAAGTTCGGATCTGCGGAGGCGTAGTCGGCAGCAGTCGGGGCAGCCTTCGCCGCCAGCACGGCCTCCTTCAGCTCTGCCACGGTCTCCGTCAGCCGACTGCTGCCCACCTCCTTGTACAGCTGCAGCACGCTGTTGTCCAGCTGCGCCAGCTGCGTGTCCACCGTGTGGGTGAGCGTCTCCATCCGCGCCGCCAGCTGGATCAGCCGCTCCTCCATCCTCTGCAGGCGGCCGGACAGACCGCCGTCGTGCTCCGCCTCTGTGCCGATGCCGCCCTCCAGGGGGATGTCGTGGGCTCCGGCACTGTCTGCAGCCAGACCTCCACACAGCAGCAGAAGGCAGGCCAGAGGCTGCATCGTGACCGCTGCTGTTGCTGCCGCTACGGCTGCTGCTGCTGCCTTTGATGCCTAAGCTCGACTGGCTGTGAATATATACCAGGAGTCTGTCTATCCTCCCAATAAACTGGCACTGGAGTTTCCAGAGTCATGTCGAAATCATTCGAATCTCCTGGCTCCCAGACTGGACTTCACGTTGCCCTGATATAAACATTTTGCACAGTTCTGCTCCAGTGCGCAGTTCATGCATCTGAGCACGTATGTTGGGGTCGTGGTGACTCGCCAGTCGAAGTCCAAGCAGTACTGGTTTTCCCAGACAAACACATCTGGGGCAGCCCAAAAGCCCTCCGAGGCAGCCCGAGAGCTGCCTGGAGATGTGAGACGCGGCTGGAGGACGTCCAAACGATCCGTCGACGCCACGTGACACCGTCTGTGTTTATGGGTCAGGACGGGAAACACGGGATGCCACACCCCGGCACGTGCCCGTGACGCACATGGATATCCCGCCTCGTTCAAGGTCAGATGAAGCCAGCGAGCCGGGCGGACCGTCCTCAGTCGATAAAAGACGTTAAAGTTTCGCCTATAAATTATGCCGTTAAATGGAATTGCGCGATCGGATGGTGGAGTCAGGGCCCGCGCAACTAGCTTAGCTTAGCATGGTCCTGTTCCTGATCTCGGAAATACATCCCATCAAACATTCGAACTAAATTTAGAGATAAAAACATATACACAAAACATTCAAATCACGATGGAGATGTAGTCGGTATTTCGATTCGTTCGTTCTTCGTTGGTTGTTGGTTTCCAGCTTCAGGATGTGGTGCAATGCGCATCTATACTTGCTGTTTGGTGTTCGACATTGCTCTGATAGCGTCGTTGACGTCAGCGATCCTGGGATACTGCATTCATTTGTTTTTCACAATTCATCTTGTAGTGCTCTTCCGTAATACTTTTAAATGGCGTTGCACTGACGTAGCTAAGCACGTAAAACAGCATTTTAAGGTGTGTGGTCTATTACCACGTGCCTACTCTTACCTGTACTCTTACCGTACAGCTTGGCTGGTCTGTGGGACGGCTCGCTGAATATGGTTTGACTTCGCAGATGATGTTTATGTTCCGTGGTTGGCGTTGTTAGCTTCTCTACGTGACCGGTGACACAGCTATTCGAGCCTTGATGGAACTAAGGCATCGCTGAAATGTTATCTATATGTAAATATATCGCATTTGCCCTGAGCGGAACTGTCATTTGTGTGCCGGAGTCCGGAACATTGAACGAAACATCTGGACGATATTTAACCCTCGTCAGTCCAGTGTCCGATACCTACGTGACCGCGTGCAGAGGGGGGGGGGGGTAGGGGGTGGTACCACCACCTGTGGCGTTTCACCCCCCCCCCCATGAGTTAGAGCTTCGATTAAAAAACGAGCGTTTGCAGTGAATACATAAAGTAGTTGATACCCCGATTTTAGGTACTGGGGTCATTAGGTGACCTCTGAGGTCATGCCAATGACCCGGATGTCATCCAAATGATACATGTGTAAATATTGAATTATTAATCGAGCTAGAGTCGCATATAAAAATGCAGCACATTTCTTGTCGTTAGAGGAGTGCATTTCAACTCAAGATTCTGTTGACCTTTGACCCGGAAACCTGATGACCTGATTTGACCTTTGGACTTGAATCTAATATCACTATAAGATATGCTGCATTCATGCCCTGGCCAACAAAGACTGATGTGTTGTGTTTTATCTACAGTTGGAAGATATCTGCAAAGCAATCTTGGCAGCGAGATGTTCTTAAAATCCAAGGTAGGTCAAAAGGTCTTCTTATGTCATTGGAGGTCAGTGAACTCAGTTGGCCTGTGACAGAGCATGACCCCAGTGGAGTATATTATTATGCAAAATGGATGCCAGAAATTTGAAATCAGCGTCACCAAAATGTTCTAAAGATAACTGCAGAGTCCATGAACCCAGGTCATTCGGAGGTCAGTGACCTCGGTTGACCTCTGAGAAAAATTAAATCTAGGTCATGATCTCAGTGGAAAGCATGCAAGTCACTTGTTAAACAACTGTGCATATC
>JAXIVJ010003354.1:0-95292 GCA_036785665.1 Chirona hameri
TCACAAAGTCGTAGACTTTGGTCGTATGTTAGGATGTACTGATCTCGATCTCGATACTTGCAAACTGGTGAATCATTGCTCGTAAATGTAGCGCAGCGTTTTAGCCTGAACATTATTAAGCTAAGTAGGTGCAATGGGCCAACAATGAACAGGTTTTAGAATGCAACATGAAATTGTATTTTTTAGTAGCAAGATATTTTCCACGAATGTTGTATGACCTATGGTTAACAGACATAGTAAGCATGCAAGAAGGTTAGGCATTTAATAACTACGTCCTAAACAGTATTTATTTACTAATATATCATCTCGGTACTATTTGTCACAGATGGCTTAACTAAGATAACCGAATCCACCGACAAACGGGAAGGCAACGTTTACTGGAGGCTGACCGAATAGGTTTCTTTGCTATGCACGTGTAGCATGGCTGGAACGCCAGCGCATAACGCCAAGCAGAGGTACCGGCGAGCAAAAATCTGGTTTCACTAACCACATACCACAACAGTCTACAACACACACCTTATTGTGGTACCGTCAAATAGACTGAACGTCCTTACAAATAGGTGCATAACTCTCAGTGTCCGGCTTCCGCTTCAATTCCTTCCTTTCGCTGCCGGCTTGGCGTCACCAGCCACCTCTTTGTTCTTCTTCCTCGCAAGTCGCGTCCCCTCAAACTTCTCGCGCATGGCCTCCACGAACCGCTCCGCTCGAGCCGGGCTGCCCGGTCGGCCGGCGACGCGCGCGCCATCTGCGCCGTCTTTGGAGACAGGTAGCGCTGTCGCGCGGTTAGCCGCCGAAACTCGATCCTGACTGAGTTCGTGCTCCTGTGACAGCGGCACGCTGTGATCACGACCTCTGCGGCGACTCGGCGCCCGCTCTGCCGGCGGCCGGCCCCGAACAGGGCTCGCCGGCGGCATGGCAGTAGGGCTGGGTGCCTCGCGGCGCTGTGGCGAGACGAACCGGCCCGGCGGCGGGCGGCTCGACGGGCGACTCGGCGGTCGGGCCGGAGGTCGGGTCGGCGGCCGGCCTCGCACTACCGCGTCCCGAGGCGGCGGGGAGAAGACTCGCGGCGGTTCCCGGGACTGGGAGCGGCGCCTCGAGCGGTGCCGAGTGCGGCGTGGACGTGACTCGGTCGGCTCGGAGTCGGAGTCGGGCCGACTCCATGAGCAGCGGCGGGAGTCGGGCCGGCGGGCAGGCGGCAGGACATGGCCGTACGTCGGCTCCTGGTCCTGCGGCAGCTCCCCGCCGCCGAAACTCGGCACGCGCACACGCAGGCCGCGGAAGTACGGGTCGTCTGCGGGCAGAGGTCAGCTGCGTTAGTAGCACACTGTGGTCAGTGGCGGGCATGAGGTGTTTGAGATGAGGTGAGGTGAGGCCATTTCCGAATTTGAGATGCCTACATTTATGAGAGCGAAACGTGAGTTTATTCTACGTTTACAATTACATTGTTGTCTCAGGTATATACTTCCTGTATGGTTGGTGGAAATTCTCCGGGTTCTGGGAGTAATGATTTATGATAAAGTGATGTGCACAGATAGTAGTAGCACGGGATCTACTGGGGGCTATTTTTGCCTCTCTTTAGCCCCTCGATCGGCATGAGGAGCTTGCAGTCGTCCTGAGCCGTGCCCGACGTCGGTGTGAGATAACACTCGGATGTTCTAAGAAGGCACTTTCCATCCCTCAGTCTGTGTTGAAGCGCCCTGGTCCGGCTTAAGAACATGCTTTTAAGACCTAACTTTCCTATGCCTGTCTGAGGTAACCCTATGTCAGTCTGAGTGGGCCTTTGCCATGCCTGAAATAGCCCTATGCTTGTCTGAGAGGGATAATGTGTAGGCCTGAGAGGGCTCTTCGCTGGTCCTAGAGGGCCCTCTCTTGATCTGAATGGGATCTATGTCGGCTTGGGAAGGACTTAATTCGGTAAGGCTGGACCCTCAGCGTCTTTGAGAAGACCACCAGTCGACCTAAGAGGGCCCACCACCGGTCTGCGAGACCCTTGCTAGGTCTTTCAAGGCCTTCTAAGGCCTAGCTTCTCCCTTTCAGATCGACAGGAGTCTCTTTTAGGCCAGGTAAGATCACTTTCGCCAGTGTGCCCCTCAGGCACACTGGCGGATCGAGCCTCTCTCCGTGGGGGGGACATCTTTTTGTTGCAAAAAAGTACTCCCATCTTTTCCCCTCCGCGGATTTACCCGGTCGCTTTATTTTGACATTCGAGCTTAAAGGAAATAGTTCACCTTCAACATGGGGGTTTGAACTGAAATAGCAGTTTTGTAGCCCGTGTTGAGAAATCCCTATCTACAACTTTTCTTGGCTGAAAAGACTCTCCAGCAGAAGATATTTGACTTTTTGCGAAGGAATGCGGCGCATATATGATATACCGTACCGTCTGAAAGTGCCAGCACTGCATGGAGCATGCGCAGACCAATAACGCACACCATAAAATTAATAATTTACGACCTTCTGTCCTGAATTGGCGCGATGTAGGACCATTTTTGAGGGGGAAAAAACTGTATTAAAAAATATAATAAAATCGTGTTGTGAAGAAAAAAATTCCGAAGGTGAACTATTTCCTTTAAAGGAAACAGTTCACCTTTAACATGGGTGTTTGAGTTGAGATAGCCAAGTTGTAGTCCATGCTAGAAAATGGACTTGAGAAGCTTTCACATCTTCATAGAAACCCCTTAACCCTATTTGTAACTGGGGGGCGGATTCCGCCCCCCCCCCTCATGTTTTTCGCAGATATCTCCAGAACGGCTGGGAGCAGGCCCATGAAATTTTGGGACTTTTCATAGAATTGAACTCCGCATTTGGAGTCAAAATTTTGAACTCTTAACTTGAACAGAGGCAGTTCCAGGGTACAGTTTTGGGTGGGTTCGGAGGCGACATTTGGCGAAAATACGGAATTGCGATCTTCACGGTTTCTTCCTAACTGCATCAAGTATGAAGTAGTTACATCGGCTTACCGTGATTGAAACAAGTGCAAATTAGATGATGTTAATGAAATATCATACAAAATTGCATGGTAGAGGCGGTTTCAGGGGCTTGAAAAGGGGGGGTTTCCAGGAAGTATTCAATGCTTGGTGGGAAGCCAATAGAGCAATGTAAGGGGCATTTATAGCTATCAAGATATAAAAGATAGCTTCTGCTTCCATTATTTGCATAATTTATTACATATAGAGTTTCAGGGGCGTGTTCAGGAACATGAAAAGGGGGGTGACTGGCATGGTGATGACGATATGCCAGCGATAACGGCGCAATATACGTTTAGCTTATAATAATATATGCACATATGAGACCAGAAAAGGGAATAAAGTCATTTTTTTGCAGAGGCGCGCTCAGGAATGGAAGAAAGGGGGTCATATTATTGCAAGGAAAATAAGAGGCATGGGCGTACAATGACATAACATACTGCAGTTTTCGGATGAAACACGCACCACAGGCTACTCTACGAACGATTATAAGATAATAGGCGAGTCCAGGTAGGGTAAAAAGGGGGGTAAGCAATGTTAATTGAAGTTGTAAGTGAAATAGTCACTGTTGACTAGTTAGTATCATAATAGCGGATAATATACTTATCAAAAGGTCTTGCGCCGCCCTAGTTTGGATCCTGGATACGCCTATGATGAAGTACAACATGCAAAAAGGAACTATCTATGATCAGTAACATATTTATAGTGCTGGGTAGCAACTTGTCTGCGGTTAATATTTTTCCCAATTTTACCCCCCTTTTTCACTAACCTGGTACCGCCTATGGCAAACAATATGATTTATAACTGTTTTTCTAATGTCTCAATCACATACCATTTCATTTATCAAAAAAACAACATAAAAAAATGGTTTATTACGCATTTACTTCACCCCCATATTGAATGACCTGCACACGCCTATGATTTTTGAATTTGCAAACGTCACCGTCATATATCAATTTCCGATTCAATGTCTATCGATTCCTATTAGTTGTGTTAAAATCGGTCGATAAACATGAAAGCTATGTTGGATCAAAAATACCACTAAAATTTGTAGTTTTTGCCCCCCTGTTGCCCCCTATCCCAAATTTATATTTTTTATTTATTTATAAATGTAGATCGTGTTGAGGGGAACCAAACACCGTTTCATTTTTGAAAATCGGACGGGTAGATCTCGAGATCTCCGGGGGGGGGGGGCGGAATCCGCCCCCCCCCCCCTGTTACAAATAGGGGTAGCCAGGAGCCTGTTACAAATAGGGTTAATTAATTAAAATTGGCTTACCGGAGTCCTGGAAGCCGGGACGAGTATCTGCCGTGGGCTCTCATCGCTGATTGGCTGATTTGACGTATGATTATGACGTATGGCTTGGGGAATAAGTATTATAAACATTCAACTAAATAGCGCTGGACAAGAACATGCTGTTGCAGTACCTTATGTCCTTCATTGTACGAATTAGCTTTGAGAGATATATCGCTAAAATCGTCTATGAACACTTTTCTCAGCAATATGTTTAGGGAAATTATACGTCACGCACGTGCAGATGTCCTGATTTCGCATTAATTCACACCATTCAGAGGAAAACATCTGGGTTGGAACCAAATAACTGACATTAGCTTTTTCCGCGTTCATATATATTTGTATGGCTTACTAGTAACATGATAATTCATTTCTAGTTTTTCTCAATCATCTCTGATATTGTTTTAAAGGTAGACTGCTTCCTTTAAGAAATTCACTTTTAAAATTCACAAAAATTGATTTGGGGAAAATTTCCCGAAAAACTCAGTTCTTTTTATTTTGGGGGGCAAAAACCCAAAATTTCGAACATCCGAGATGGCCATTTTGAAGAAAATGTAATTTACTTTCTTTTGACGTTTCTTATTTGCAATTTACTTTAAAGGAAATAGTTCACCTTCGGATTTTTTTTCTTCAGAACACGATTTTATTATATTTTTGAATACAGTTTCTTTTTTTATTTTCAAAAATGGTCCTACATCGCGCCAATTCAGGACAGAGGGTCGTAAATCATTAATGTTATGGTGTGCGTTATTGGTCTGCGCATGCTCCATGACAGTGCTGGCACTTTCATACGGTACGGTATATCATATATGCGCCGAATTCCTTCGCCAAAAAGTCAAATATCTTCGGCTGGAGAGTCTTTTTCAGTCAAGGAAACTTGCAGATAGGGGTTTCCCAACATGGGCTACAAAACAGCCATCTCAGTTTAAAACTAATGTTGAAGGTGAACTATTTCCTTTAAAACTCTATTTTCTACAATTCTTAAAACATTTATCGTTTTTCCACCAAAAATGGCATGACATGACGTTATTAAAAAGCCATTATCTCCCAAAATACTACACCAATTTAATTAATTTGGTGAGAAGACGTAGAATTGATGCAGCAGTACTGACATTTTCACGTTGATATCTATCATGGGTTTCAAGTTATTGAGAAAATCCGGGAGGGGGCAGATTATGCCCCCCCCCCCCCCCACACCCCAGCGGGGCGCGGGTTAAGTGTCACCGGGGCTGCTTGAATTGCATCAGGTGCGCTGTTTTGTATATCATTGAAAGAAAGGGTACATACAACTTCAAATTAAATCACTCGAGAAAAAACTTCCGTTTACATAAAGTTTTCTCCTAAGATCATTTTTTTTTCACGTTCAGTGTAGGGAACGCGCAGGGGGTGGGGGACATACTTGTATTTAATGCCCCCCCCCCCCCAGATTCCTGGGGGGAGATTTCCCCTGATGCCCCCCCCCCCTGGATCCGCCAGTGTTCAGGCTAGCCTGATGCCTTCTCAGGCTGACTGAGGATCCTGTCAGATCGGCCGTCCGGGGTGATTGGCATTGGCAAGACCCCCTTAGGACTGGGAAGGGTCCTCCCAGGCATGTCCAATAAGGTCTCTCTCAGACTCGCAGGCCGACCTGAGGTCCTTTCGGACATGCCCAGAGCCCAATCGGACCGACGTAGCGTCCTTTGAGGATTGACAGGACCCCTTTCAGATATATCATTGGCGCCCTCAGGTTCCCTTTCAGCCCGGGACCCTTTCAGACCGGCTAGCGCCTTTTATGGCGGGATGGCAAGAATCCTCTCAGACTACCCCTCCAGACCTATCAGTGTCTTCTTGATGGAGACTTACCGATATGGAGCACCAAGATCACCCTTGAACCCAGGAGCGGCGCCAGCGTGGGGGACGTAAGGGACGCGTCCCCCACTATCGAACGATATTGGGGTACGGTCCCCCACTATACAGGAGACTACTGCGAATACCACTGGCTTGTTGGTAGCGAGCAAGCCTGTGTTGCTCCTCTCCGCCGTCAAGTCAGTGTATTGGACTGTACTTTGAAACACTGTCTCGAAGGCCCTGCCACAAATCACTATAGTCGGGACGTCACAAACAAAATCAAGAATGTTTATAAAAAATACGAAAAGCTAAGTGGTAAATTCAATGACAAAGAGCGGTCTAGGCTGTGTTTGAAAAGTATACTGCAAAATCGCGAAAATAAACTGATTTTTTTTAGGCATAACAACCTTCAACCTATCTGTCCCCAACTCTATTGAGATCGGCAGTTACTTACTACAATTTTCGCTCGAGGGTGAGATACAAGCATAAACTGTAACTGCCAACTGGTGTTCATGATCATCAAAACGGCTAATAACTGTGCAGTGGTGTTAATTGGTACACGATAGGCAGACGCAATAACAAGAGTGATGTACTTGCTGGTTTTTATGGACATCCACATTATCTCTAGGTTAGAATTGCGTACGTTTGCAGTGGGCGTTGGAATAAGCTTACATTCGAGAGAATCGCGCGCCAATATCGCAACACCGCGTCCTTTGGGCAAGCGGCAAAGGGGCAAAGTTAATAACCAATGTTAGCTTCCTACGAATGACTGCAGTCTCCCTGTTTTCCAGAGCAGTGTTATGCTCTTGTGTGTAGATGCAGTCTCCCTGTGTTATTTCGGTACGTGTCATTGTAGACGCCTGCAGTGGTATACTGTGCCGCATGGCAGAGTGTCATGCGGCACAGTGCAAAAGTCCGGCCGCCCGGTTTATAAAGTCCGACCGCCTAGTTTATCAAGCCCGGCCGCCCGGTTTATAAAGTCCAACCGCCTAGTTTATCAAGCCCGGCCGCCTGGTTTATAAAGTCCGACCGCCTAGTTTATCAAGTCCGGCCGTCCGGTTTATAAAGTCCAACCGCCTAGTTTATCAAGCCCGGCCGCCTGGTTTATAAAGTCCGACCGCCTAGTTTATCAAGTCCGGCCGTCCGGTTTATAAAGTCCGACCGCCTAGTTTATCAAGCCCGGCCGCCCGGTTTATAAAGTCCGGCCGCCTGGTTTATCAAGTCCGGCCGCCCGGTTTATAAAGTCTGGCCGCCTGGCTTATCAAGTCCGGCCGCCTGGCTTATCAAGTCCGGCCGCCCGGTTTATAAAGTCCGACCGTCCGGTGTATAAAGTCCAGCCGTCCGGTTTATAAAGTCCGCCCGCCCGATTTATAAGGGGAGACTGCATCTGCGAACGAGAGCATAACACTGCAAACCCTCGGGAAGACAATGGACTGCAGTTGTGCATGGCAAGCTAGCACTAACTATGTATTACATTAGCTTTTGAATGACTGGCACTGACTGGCTGTCATCGTCAGCTGCAGACTTGTAAAAAGTGAGTTAACGGATTCGACTTGCTTCAGTTTTGACAGCAGTCCATCGGGTCCGTTAACGGTCGGAGCTCACTGCCGTCTCACACTTCAGCTGATATGCCTTTTGGTGCATAAACTAGGTATGCTCTTCACTCTAGAACATAACATACCTACTTTATACCAGTAAAACGCCTTTGTGGGCGAATACCGAGTGGGCGCACTCTGGTAAAGCTAAATTAAGCTGTATTAAATTGTTCATGATCTCCTTTCTCGAATCCGCCAAAAGGGAGTACGTCCTGGGGGCTGCATGCTTCATCGTATACATGAATTACCGAGAGGGCGCGAAGCGCCCGTGAGGTTTCTCGACAACTTACTAGACAAATTTACATTTTACTCGGCCCGAACCGGCCAGACCCGGCCCGACCCGGCCATACAGACGCTTTTTTGAAGCTAATAACTTTGCAGCCACTGCCCCGATTGAGATCGGGTTTCACCATTATATAGGACCATCAAATCAATTCGGATTTTGGTATGGTGTGTTCTGATTGGGGTGGTATCACAGCACGTGGTACACGCAAACGTCGAAATGAACTAAAATCATTCTTGATCAAAAATGGCATTATTAATCTAAACATTAATTTATACGCTGAAGCATGCAGCGCTCAGGACGTACCCCTTTTGGCGGATTCGAGAAAGGAGATTATGAACAATTTAATAGGTAGTAATACGCCTTTGCCACACCGCGCCCGCTCGATCCTCGCCCAAAAAGGCGTTTTACTGGTGCTTAGATAAATAAAGCCATTTTTGACCAAGAATGATTTTGGTTCATTTCGACGTTTGCGTGTGCCACGCGCTGTGCTTCCACCCCTATCAGAACGCATCATACCAAAAACACAAAATGTAGTTGATGGACCTATCCAATGGTGAAACCCGATCTCAATCGGAGCAGTGGATGCCAAGTTATTAGCTACCAAAAAGCGTCTGTACTGCCGGTTCGGGCCGGTTCGGACCGGGTCAACTGTAAATTTGTCTAGTAAGCTGACGAGAAACCTCACGGGCGCTTCGCGCCCGCTCGGTAATAACCAGGTATGTTTGACTGCGTAGGTTATTACCGAGCGGGCGCTAAGCTCCCGTGAGGTTCCTCGTCAACTTACTTACTAGACAAATTTACATTTGACCCGGGCCAACCCGGCCCGACCCGACCTAACTAGGCCCGATACGGCCCGACACGGCAGCAAAGACGCTTTTCGGAAGCTAATAACTTTGCAACCAATGCTCCGATTGAGATCGGGTTTTCACCATTGGATAGGTCCATACAATTTTTGTTTTTGGTATGGTGCGTTCTGATAAGGGTGGTACCACAGCGCGTGGCACACGCAAACGTCGAAATGAACAAAAATCATTCTTGATCAAAAATGGCTTTATTAATCTAAGCATTAATTTATACGATGAAGCATGCAGCGCTCAAGACGTACTTCTCTTTTGCGTATTCGAGAACAGAGATCATGAACAATGTAACAGGTCAGTAAAACGCCTTTACCACACCACGACTGCTCGGTCTTCGCCCAAAAAGGCGTTTTACTGGTTTAACCCTCGCCCGGGTAGGGCAAAATCACTACGTGTTCGGGTAGGGGTTGATACGACCCCCCTTAGTGTTTCGCTCCTAATTGAGCTAGACCTTAGATTCAAAGACGAGCGTGTTGCTGGTAACAAGAGAAAGCCGCTGCTATCAAATGTTAAGGTATTGGGTCATTAGGTGACTTCTGAGGTCATGTCAATGACCCAAATGTCATCCAAATTGAAAATGCGTATAAATTGAATTTTATCGAGCTAGAATCGTGAATGAGCATATCATAATGCTTAATGGGTGCCAAATTCGTAATCAGCGTCACAAAATATCCTAAAAACAGCCAAATTCCAAAAAGGTCATGTCAGGTCATCTGAGGTCAGTGACCTTGGTTGACCTGTGGAAGCGCATGACCCCAGTGGAACATATAATTATGTAAAATGGATCCCAAATTTGAAATCAGCGTAACAAAATGTCCTAGAAACCGCCAGAAGCCCAAAAATGTCATCTGAGGTCATCGGAGGTCAATGACCTCAGTTGACCTCTGAAAAGGTCAATCGAGGTCACAATCTCAGAGGAAACCACAACTGTCACCTGGAAACACCTGTGCATATGCTTCTGAACAACACACACTCGAAAACTGCAGAAGTTACTAGCATCGATACGACGCCAGTTGCGCCTGACATGACTTTGAGAAACAAGTCATAGGTCACGGTTCATGTGTGTTAGAACTTCAAAAAATTAGAGTATGTGTGACATTTTTCAATAATTTAGTACTAAAAGATGCATCAAAATCGGTTGGAAACTACGCGAGTTATTTTAGAAAAACCGAGGGGGTGGCATCCACCCTACCCGGGCGAGGGTTAACTAGGTACTTTATACCCAGAACGTAAGTTATGTATGTTCTGATACCCAGAATATAAGCACCTTGCACACCAAACTTGCATCTCAGCTGAAGTACGCGGCATAAGCGAGCCCCGAGCATGGGCAGAACCCCAAGAGTTGCCGACAAGACGGGGATGATTTGAGTCCGTTGATTCAATTCTAACAAGTCTGGTCAGGTGACAGCAACTGTATAAAGCTGACCAGTTCACCTTGTCAATGTTTTTTTTTTAGTTGAGATAGCCAAGCTGTTTTCCATGTTCAAAAATTGACTTAACAAGCTTTCATATCTTCATAGAAACCCTTTAATTAATTAAAATTGGCTTACCGGAGTCATACAAGCCGGAACGAGTATCCATCGTGACTCCCATCGCTGATTGGCTGATTTGACGTATGACTATGACGTAACGATTACGTATGGCTTGGGAAATAAGTATTATAAACTTTGAAATATATAGCGCTGGTCAAGAACATGCTGTTTCAGTACCTTATTCCCTTCATTGCACGAATGAACTTTTAGAGATATATCGTGATTGTTGCTAAAGTCGTCTATAAACACTTTCCTCAGTAATATTCTTAGTGAAATTATACGTCACGCACGTGCAGATGTCGTCACGATGACATTGCGTGCTTCTTAGCAATCTGCTTTCGCATTAATTCACTCCATTTAGAGGAAAAATCTGAATTGGAACCAAATAACTGACATTATAATTTGCTTTTCCCGCGTCCATATATATTTTTATGGCTTACTAGTAACATGATAATTAATTTCTAGCTTCTATAAATCATTTCTGAGCTTTCTTAGCCTTTCTAAAGGTGAACAGTTTCCTTTAAAACAGTAAGCAAAAACATTATTGCCGCCATTCGCGGGTACTACCGGGTTAGCTCGAGAGTCCGTTGTAGTGTCGTCGGTAGTGTAAATGGTACCATCTGGCACACTCCGACAACCTGGTTCTTTCGTGCGCCGTCAGGAGTACGTTACGGTGACATTATTGCTTGAGCCGTCGATCGGTAGAACGATGCCGTCCCGGCAAAATGTTTTCTGATATTGACGTCGGCGAGCGCCACTGTGTCGTGCTCCGTCGCTTAGGTGAATCTTTCTGTCGCCGACAGCAGCGGCAGGGGTAACATCCAACTCTTGTCCGCCGTCATTAAAGGCGGCGTCAAATAGTTCACCTTTAACATTGGGTTTTGGACTGAGATAGCAGATTTGTAGAGCATTCTCTAGAAATGGGTTGTGTTGAAAGAATTACCTCCCTACGTTAAGCAATTCCAACACAGGACTAGTGGCCCTGGTTTCATGTCCGCTGTTCCGGGCCACGATCGGGACATGAACGCTCGCCGCCTGAGGCAGGTACACTCTCTGGCACGTAGTCTCTGATCACGACGCCTCGTTAATATCCGCTCAGCCGCCAGGGCGGCGCGGCGCCCCCTTGTCAGAGACTGTACTTGGCGTCAGGCGGAGCCAGAATGTCAGCTGCTGTCGTACGATTTCTCGTGAAATGCAAAGAGAAACTTACTTCTTTCTCCACATATATCTATCAGTTGTCCAAACGAAAGTCATATTCGTAGTTTTGAGCTCAAGATGCACCGTATGGTTGAATTGCAAGACAACCTTCAATGTGACCTATTCCCTGTAACCCTATTAGTGTCGGGGCGCTTAAACGAACCCCCCCCCCCCCCCCTCCTTAAGGTTTTTCCCGCTCCTGTCCCAAAACAAGTAAAGATACGCCCATCACACTTTTCAACTTTCCCTACATTTTCATTGGGCACATTTTTTGAAATTGTCAAAATTTTCATTAAAGGGAATAGTTCACCTTTAACATTGGGTTTTCTTTTTTCTGCTCTCCAGGGGCGACCCCAGACGTGTTTTTTCTGGGGGCATGTTTGGGTTTTCAGCGTGACTCGGCTTTCAAAGGGAATCAGTTCCCATTCTCTAACCCTTGTAGATACGAACCTACGACCTGCGCAATTTTATTTACTGACATTTGTAGACATGTTGAACATTTTAATAAAACAAATTGGATTGCGCATGGGCGCCTTCAGTGACGTATTTTGGGAGACATTTTGGGTCACTGGTATTTCATCGAAATCTGTTTCATCGCAATGCCTTGCACAGTGCACACGTTTCTTATTTTTTTAAATTTTTGGTTTCCCAAGGGCGACTCCAGGGACGGATTTTTGGGGCATGTGTTTGACTCCGTTCACACATAATATGTTTAGTTCCCCTGAACGTTATTTTGCAGTGGGTAATTGCATGCAATATCATGTGCATGGATCACAATTGTATTTTGGGGCATAGGTGATCACAGGTATGCAATTAAGGGGAGTTGTGGACCCATGGCGTGACACTACTTAGCAAAATATATCAATAGGCAAAGATAACGAGAAAAAAAGATAAAGCTCAATTCCCCTCCCCTTCCCCTCCTGAGCACGCCACTGCACAGATAAAAAACTGCCATAATTTACATTCTCATGCATATACATATAATTATAAGCACCTAAAACAGAAATCAAAGCTGCAAAAAACATTATAGTGACATCTTTAGATACCCCTTTGGAATTGCCTGAGGACGCCATTGGGTGAATTTCCCCAAACTTTAGAAAGAAGTATATGTTAGAGCATACAATTAGGTGACGAAATCCAACAACATGAAAAAATGTGTTCAAACAACGTCCCAGGGCAAAAATATAAAAAAATACATGTTTTCCCCCATTGTTTTATTACCTGTATCCGCCCATTATAAAATTTTGCACATTTATGCAACTAAATATGTAGTTCATGCTTCAAGGAATCAAATGACGTTTTTCCAGAGAGAATCGGTCCAGCGGTTTCCGAGATACGAAGGAGAGGGGGGTGAATAGTCCCCCCCCCGACAGATTCGTTTTTTTTTCATCCCGACAGCAATAGGGTTAAATGCGTGGGCATTTGCTTCGCTTTAGCCGAGTAGTTATATGTAATGCTACAGAAATGGTTGATTGCTATTTCCATCGCCGCAACATACTCATTTCCGTTTGTCGCGCACCCAGTTTGTGCCCATGTGTGAGCCAAGTGTAACTCCTGAGGAGCGTCTATCCCTGCGTCCATAGCGCCCGGTTTTGACAGTATTCGTGCATTGACGAGGATGACCAAGGTTGGATACAAGGGGTATCGGAGCGACCGAAAAGACTGAAATCGGTCCTGAAAAATGGCACATATTCTAATTTTACGTAAAATATCAGTAACTTATACAAAGAAAGACCTTTTCAACATTGCTTCTTAAAAAATAAACCGAAATCATATTTTTAGTGTGTGAAAAATGACCTGAGGAGATGTGCCCTAAAATCCCAATAAACAAACACAATTATCATTTTTAGTTTTGTTAGACTTTCTGAAAATTGTCCGTAGACCAACTTTTTGGCCGCTCTCAATCCAGCAGAGAGTTCAAACTCGCAGTCATCTGATATGACACACTCGCATCATCAGTCACCGGTCATCTGACACACTCGCAGTGGCAGTCGCCATTCCAAAACGAAAGGAAATTCATTATTAGTGTTAGCTTTCCATGGGCGACTGCAGTCTCCAGGTTTCCAAAGTACCACAGCGCTATGTTTCTGTGAGCAGGTGCAGTCTCTCCCATGTTAATTGGGTGTCCATTGTCTCAGACGCCCGCAGAGGTATGTTGTGCCGCAGAGCAGTTTCCCCTGTGTCTTGCGGCGCAGTGCACCCTTCCAGGTGTTTGTGACAAAAGCCGCCCAATTAACACGGGAAACTGCATTGCTGCGTAAGAGCATAACACTGAGGCGTTAAACCGGGCGACTGCAGTTGTCCATAGGAAGTAACACTTACCATAAATTTCCATCGTATTCGAATGGACGGTGGTCATTGCGACTATGTCAACACGTCACGCCATGTGTCCCCAGATCTCGGCGGCGTCCGGCCACACTCGTCCATGCACAAATGCTGCCAAAACCGGGCGTCATGGCCCCGCCGGAAAAGACGCTACATAGAGAGACACTCACTCGTCTATGCAGGAACACAACATGGGTACGCGACAAACCGAAATGACTAGGTTGCGGCGGTGGAGGGAAACGGAGGAGATGATTCGCACATCAATGACATTTTCCAATTATGTGACAATAAAATGTAATGAGCGTAGCATAAATGACATCATTCCATTTATGTCAAATTAGATACAAATAGATGGCTGTTCCCGTTCCCCACAATAGAAAATATGTGCCGCCGCCCATGCTTGAACCCTTGAATGTTCAGTAAGGGCCCTTGCAGACCTACGCGTCCTCCCGGACTGACCAAGGGCCGATGTAGCATACGAATAAGAGGCCACTCACGGGTGGGTACTGGGTAGAGGGGTGGCCAACCATCAGTAGTGGGTACTACGCGTACCGACGGGGAGGGGGGAGGGGGTATCCACCTCGTCAGATTTTGTTGTAATACCGTAAAACGTCGGCATGCAGCGCCGCCATTTTGGGCACAACTGTTCACCCGTCGATTGTCCACATGGTATGTCACTTTTGACCTCGGGCCATTTCATGTCAGGTCAATAGGTCACGTCGAGTGAACCCACCTCTAAAAACGCTTAACATCGTGTTACAGCCACAGCGCTTCACTGATTGGTTTAAAACTCACAGAGTTTGAAATCCCTGTAATGGGTGCTCCGTTCTTTGACTAACACGCAAATATTAAAATAACTTAACTAAAATTAGTAATTTACCCGCGCTTGACCAGGGTCACAGCCGAACGCCATCGACCGGGGAGGGGCAAATATCCCCCCTTGTTATCTCCGGAATCAATAATCGCAGCGATACGCGCAAGTCAGCATTCAAAAGATCTCAATAAGACGCATCTAAAACATACTCAAAATTTTCGAATTGAGGTCACATATCAGGTCAAGGTCGGGTCAAATGTCAAAATCGAGGCATTTGTGTTTATGGACCATACTTTCCATCCAAAGCCTATGATTGAGACCATGATCACCCAAAGTGCTCCTAAAGGTATAATAAACATCCTGCATGAGCTAAAACGAGATTGTTGGCAAAGGTCAAGGTTAAGGTCAGGTCACAAAAGGTCACCATTCGCAGAAGATTTTCGAAAGTCATGCGACACATGTTTTATGAGCGTGTTTTCAAATGTCAGGTTACATGTATAATTAAATAGTGATAGTAATTTTACTACCTGAACTCATTTAAGTGAAGTTATTGTTAAGCTCAGGTCAAGTTCAGGTCAGACATAGTCAAAATTTGAAATGAACAAATTTAAATAAAACAAATGCACGCTTCTAAACCAGTTTTGTCTCAAATATATTGCTGGCATTTATTTGTCTTTATCTGGTCAATCAAAGAAGAAGAAAAAAACGTAATTTCAAAATATGACGTCATGAGTTACCATAGTTAGGGAGCCATAAGTCAGTCAAAAATTAAGATATTGCTTTGAAATTTGGTTTTACGTTGTTCATATGTGGTTCTCCAACATATTCCGTTTTTTAAGATCTTTAAAATTTTGATTTTGTGGTCATTCCCCCCAAAAAAAAAAATTGGGGTCAAAAAGCAAAAGTTTTACAATTCCGAGATAGCAATTTTGTAGGCCTTGCAATTTGCTATCTTTTGACTATTTGAATTGCATTTTTTTTAAAAGTGGGTTTTGTACGGCATGTTTAACTGATTTTTTTTTCTCTTTTTTTTCTCATTTTTTTCATTTTTTCAGTTTAACTGATTTTATCGTCAAGGTCGTGTGTCACTCAATTTGCTGTATCCCAATTTTTTTTTGCTCGACAAAATTGATTTATTTTCGCAAAAAAGACGTAAAATTGATGTGGGAGAAGGTACCCAAAGTTTCACTTTGATGCGTCATTGTGTTTTAAGCTATCGCAAAAATTCGTAAGGGGCAATGTTTGACCCCCCCCCCCAGATCAAGCGCTGGTTAACCCGGCATTGACTGGGGTCTTAGCCGAACACCATTGGCCGGGAGAGGCGTTAAACGCCCCCTGGTTATCTTCCGAACCAATAATCCCACCTAGACGCGCAAGGCGGCATTCGAAAGCTGTCCAAGAAGAAAAATATAAAGCATACTAAAAAATGTAAAAGTGAGGTCAAATGTCAGGTCACGCACGGTCAGGCCAAAATCGAGGTATTTGAGTTTATGAGCCAAACTTTCCATCCAAAGCCTTCAAGTACGACCATTTTCACACAAATTGCTTCCAAAGGTATGGTAAACATATCGCATGAGCTAAAGTGAGATCGTTGGCAAAAGTCAAGGTCAAGGTCAGGTCACAAAAGGTCACTACATGCAAAATATTTAAAAAAATCATGCAACACATGTTTTATGGGTTTTTCCTCGTATAATTCGATAGTGATAATTAGTTTACCACCTGACTTCATTTACATGAAGTTGGTGTCAAGTTTAGGTCAATTTCAAAAGTTTAGGTCAATGAGGGCGAAAATCTGAAATTTATAAATCTAAATGACAAAGGCATGTTTCTAGATCAGTTTTGTCTCAAAAATATGGTGCTGGCATTTATTTGTCAGTATCTGGTCAGTAAAAGCCAGAAAACGCAATTTTAAAATATGAATTCATGATTTACGCATAATTTATATACCATAAGTCAATCAAAAATGATTATATTATTTTAAAATGTGGTATGGTAGTTGCCCATATGTGGTTCTCTGACATGTATTCCGTTTGTTTTAATATCTTAGTAAATTTGATTTAGTGTGTATTTTTCCCCAAAAATCGTTTTTTATTAATATTTTGGGGGTCAAAAACCAAAATTTTCAAACATCCCAGATAGCCATGCTTTAGCCCTTGCCATTTGAAATCTTTTGGCGTTTTTGGATGGCATTTACTTAAAATATGGCATTTTTACGGTCTGTTAACCTTTAGCTGATTGTATGTAGTGACGTCACTAAATTCGCTATAGCTCGAAATTTTTAGACGATTTCTTTATTAGATGACGTAAACATGATTTAGAAGAAGGTATCCAAAGTTTCACGTTGATAGCTCTATTGGTTTGTGAGCTATTACTAAAATTCATCAGGTGGGGGGGGGGGGGCAGTGGGGCGTTAAACGACCCCCCCCCCCCAGTTAATGGCGGGTTAAGCAAAACATTTGTGTTTTACCTTCATAATATGTTGAGTGATGTGAATAACAAGTAAAAGTGCTTACCTTGCTTTCAGACCGACTGTTGGTAAGTAAATATAGTCACAGTAGCGGCAGATGAGACACAAATGACAGAATGGGCCGACTTTTTCTGTATTACATTCATTCGTCTATCGACACAAATAATACATTTTTGATACGAAAAACAGAAATGATAAAAGGACACAAATGAGCACAAGTGGCAAGCATACACCACGCACCGTCCTCAATGTAATTCTTAAGCGCGAAATAGCATAGTCAACGTAAATGGAAATTACTTTCCTCAGAACTTGTTCAGCTGAAACCAATCGGCCTGTCACACAGTATAGATTGTCGTGCTTGGTTGCCTTAATTTGACTTGTGAAATTTGTCGGCACTTTTGAATGGATGAGTTAAATGGTAGCGTAATGGCTGTCACAAAAATTAATACTTTTAAAGCACATTTACTTCAAAACGTGCAAGATTGCCACCATCTGCCAACACCTAGCAATATCAATGTATTGCCTCTTTTTGATAGAAAGAGAAGAAAGGGAGCAAAAGAGGCTGTCATGTCAATGCTCTGCTCAGATGCTAAAACTTACCGATGAAAAACGGTTTGAACAGAGGTATCGGAAAAGTCTCGCATGGTGCGTGTTTGAGGTGTCAGTAAAGCGCGCGCCAGAAGACGACTGCGTGAGCCGTGACGGCCAGCTGCTGAGAACGCTATCAGGGCTCAGGTAATATCATTTTGGACCCACGGAGAATACAGGCCCAGGGCTGCGACCTTTGCTGCGCACATCGCAAGCATCGTTTCACACATGTCTCTGTGTCCTGGTGGTACCAGAACCAACACCAAATAGATATCATCTTCACCCGAATTCCGCACATTCCCACACAACCTAAAGAAAAGCTCACATCATGTCAGACCCTAGCAAAACTCCGTTCACCCAACACGCACACACATTTACACGTCACATTCGTTACCCCAGGCGAGGGACATAATCGACTTCTTCCCACGTCGATACATAAATCGAATCCAGAAGACTTAACCTAACGAAACACGTCACGGACAAGCGCTGTTCACTGGTAACGCGAGCGGCAGCTGTCTGCAGTGGGCCAAGATTCACGCCGCCGCTGCTGCTGCCATCTGGCGGCAGCTCACCAGCGCCATCTATACCACTGCTACCCGGCCAGCTTTGGCCAGGCCCGGGAGTCTCGGTCAGAGTTCGCCGTGCTCCACAACAGCCTCACTCGCCATCACAGTTCGCAGCATTGTGTCCGGCACTGACTATCACATCCACGTGCTGCGACGGGCTGCCGGGCGGCGGCGCACCACCAACAGTTCCGGCGCCCCGCCCCGCCCGCCGAGCCGTCCTCGGACCGGCGCGCCACGTTCGCCTCACTGCCAGTTGGAGACGTACATGGCACGTCGCTGCTGGAAGGACGGCGGCAGGCGGCCGTGGATCGGGTTCCAGCCGGCCATCCGCGCGTACGGCGATTCCACATTTCCGTCCATGTCTGTAAGGATGGCCGGTTTGTCAGGAATATGTTTCTGGGGCCAGGGAATCGCCAATATTCTGATCAGGGGAAATATATAGATTTACAACAACAACAAAATGTAACTAGGATAGCTATAGCGGTGACTATAGCGATATATTTAAGCTTAAGTTGCAACTTGGCGAAAACCAGTGCCCAAATATACTTAAAGAACGGTGAACATCCAAATATTTGCAACTTAAGTTGCATAAGCTGCATGAAAAACCGGACATGGTAAATTTCATAACACAACTTTCGCCTACGTTCAGTTATATTCGTTATTCAATACAGAAGACAATATAACTTAAAATAATGATCTAAGCCTTTTAGGTCAACTTTACCACAATATATAAACTTTGTCCTGACATCTCACATGACCCCTTGGCATCACACTAAAGCCGCTATTTACAAGATGCCAGCAGCATTACAAACACACATCCCCATACCGATTGAGGTCACGTTTGACCTCCCCATTCCACCGTGCAGCCCACACCAAGCCAGTGAACCACGCGCCATATACAGCGGTAAGCAGATTCAGCCGCGTCTGAATAGCGTGGCTTTATCGCACCCCAGACCATGCAGTGAGGTGCGTCACGTACCTCCAATGGCGTCCGTCAAAAGCGGTCAAGGTCGCGTCACGGCGTGCCCGCGGGCAGTCTCGGTCACTGTCGGTCACTGTCGGTCACTGTCGGTCACCGTCGGTCGGTCCGTGTGAGGCGCTCGGCGGTGGGCACATGCCAACTCCACTGCCGTTTAGGCGCGATCGAGCGTAAGGATGCATTTTAAAATGTGCAGTGCGGCAATGTCGGGACAAGCAGTGTGCATTGTATGTACAGCAGGGCAGGGGCGGTGGGGGGCTAGGCAGTGACATGACGTACTGCTAGGAAATAATGAACTTCCAATTAATTCATATTTAGATGGGTTTGAAGCAATGAATATGAGATTAATCCTTTAGTAACATCTACCGTTACAGAAAAATAAGTCAATTTTTACAAAATAAATGCACCATGGACTAGCTTGAGTTACAAATTCTCCGTGCTCATAATATTGTATCTCCACTTTTAAGATTCGGGCGTAAGGCGGTCGAGGTACTCGCATCAAAATGTGATTGTCGTAATGCGTAACGACGAAGGCATGGATGATCTCAAGAACTCGCTGCAAACAACATTGTAGGTAGGTTCTTCACATGTCCGTCGAATAGGTATATATTGTAGTGTCTTCTTAAAACGTCGGTTGTATGTGCATTGGAGAGTCTTGTATATGTACACCAAATATACAATTAAGTATTGTCTTTTTCAACTCAAATTCATACAACTATAAACGTCCACCACCAGCAAAACAAAATTCTGACATAAGCGACCTCGAAAAACTACTGTAAGCAGTCGGGTTTATAATAACACACAGTCGGGTCAAGTCGTTCCAATTCGGGTCGGGTCAGGTCAGGTCAGACCATGTGTGATCTAACCAGTGCAGGTCAGATGAAGTCAGGTCAGGTCAGGTCAGGTCAGGTCAGGTCAGGCCAGGTCAGGTCAGGTCAGGTCAGGTCAGGTCAGGTCAGATCAGGTCAGGTCAGGTCAGGTCAGGTCAGGTCGTGTTAAGCCCGGTGAATATAAGCGCATGCAGAGACCGGAGACAGAGAGACCTGCAGACATGGAGGGCTTACCGGACCGGGAGCGCTAGAGAGCGAGATAGGGGGCGGCACAGGGCTACCTATTGGACGGGCCTGCCCTGCTGGTGTCGGTGGTAGTAGTGCTCCCACTCACGGTCGACGGCTGCCGGGAGTGGAGCCGAGCAGACAGAGGGAGAGGGAGGGTCAGAGAGAGCGCAGAGCAGAGAGCAGAGCTTGGTGAGTGGATCGAGAGCAGGGCTGAAGATGTTGAGACATCAGAGAGTTAGCGGGCAAAGAAAGGCGTTCGACGGAACAGAATATTTGTTTCGTCTAAGGTTGGAAAAACATTTATTAGGCAAGGTGCAACTTATTACGAATATCTGCATCTTCATGTTTGTAAAATATACCTACAAATGTATGTTATTTTGATAGGAAGCTTTGTAATCTAACGATTAGTTTTATTGTACGTGTTTGTTTATAAAAACTAAGATCATGCAGGTTTTACGAGCATTCGTATCAACTTAATAACGATTTCAGTGGCTGTTATGGAAATCCAGCCACAGTAGATTTAAAACAAAACCTAGCCATCAAGGGTACAGGTATGCTATTCTAAGGTTCTTTAGTCTCTAATTCTAATGCTCTCTATTGGTAGCATTTTAATCTCTAGCTCTACAACTCACCCTGGTGTAAGGCCATGGGCTGAACGAAATTCATCGGGTTTTGTAATTGTGACATCCGGTGTATGTTAGGCATGGACACATACTGCATGCGCCCTGGAGAGAGAACATACACACACGAATCAGTATCACAGGAGGCACCGAGAAGACACACAAGACACGGGTGACGACACCGCTGGAGTGTGGTGACGTCATGGGGACATGTACTGACAGGGGCAGAAGACTGGGCAGTGGACGTAGCATGACGTCAAATTGACGTCAGTGTCAGGCAGAGTGACGCAGAAGCGACTGTGCGATGCCGGGACATGCGCCGTGTGCGACAAAGCTGAATTGTGACACAGGGCTCAGATGTGGCGCACAGATGGTCTCATGGCGCAGAGAACAGCGGTGGAAGAACCAGCGTCCCCACAGAGCAGGCCAGATGTTCTTAATATACAAGCTGGTCGTACAATATATGATGATACATGAAGAGGTAGGGAAAATTAACGCTTGATGGCTAGTGTAAAACATTGGTCGTTGGGTTAGATATAGGATAATGAAATAAGCCATAAACATGTTTATCCTTGATTTATCGAGAAATCGTAACATATTTTAACATGCACATAACGCAACACGTAGCATATGGTGTTAGGAGAACTCTGCAACGACAAACAGACAATCGCAGTATACAAAACTTTAGTAATTTATATTGCGAAGCGGTGCGCTTAAGTACCTGAAAATGGCCTCGTGATGACAAGCCATTGTGCACAGGTGCATAACACATGAGTGCATATGTGCCGGCACTTCGTGTGCAACTGCCGGTTAGGTGCACTTGTCCAAACACATAAACATTAAGTGTATGACTCGGTCATCTTTTGCTATGTATACATCGGCTGTGTTATTGCTCGGGTGCCTGTCCCCTCGTTGCACTCACCCATGCCGCTCTCGTGGCTGCGACTGTGCCACATGGCAGGATGTGACACCGGCATCCCGTGCGGGGCCGGCACGAACGCCCGCGGGTCACGCGGGTCACGCGGGTCACGCGGGTCTCGCGGGTCACGCGGGTCACGCGGGTCGTCCCGCGGGTGCTTCGACTTGGCGAAGTTGGGGATCCGAGCCTGGAATCCTCCGTAGTACAGCTCGTCTGGAACGGAGAAGGCATTTCGGGTTAGTTGATAGCCGCTGCAGTGGTCGTCTCGGTGGTGAGCTGACCGCGGCGAAGTCGGGCTTCGCGCTGGAGTGGAGGTCAAACATTTTGGTTGCGCACATCAGCGACATCTATTGGTGATGACCAGTGGGATGATTAAGAAACAGACTAATCGCGTCTTAGTCTGAATAGCTGGCCGCAATGACTGTGTGAATTTGAATACCTCCCGTGTCCGAGGTCCAGTCAGTCCGGGTACATGTCAGCCGGTGACCTCCGGGGGCCGATCTGGGCCGACTTATTCTCACGGCACTCAGTGCCGGCCTTCGCACCGTCTCTGTCATGGGCCGGCTCTTAGAGACATCAGAGACACTGTCTCATCGGCCAATAACGACGGCATCTCGAGAGCGCGGGGTTAATCTCTTACTGATGGGCAGAACCCGAAGGTCAGCTCTGCATGGTGTCAGCAGGTGGCAATTGAGGGCAGCATCTACACCAGAGACCAGCGTTAAAGAGACGTCATGATACCTACGATATCTCATTTATCGCTGGACCCTTGTTATCTTGACTTGCATACCCTCTCTCAACACCTGTCCTTTCCAGGTTGATTTCTATACATACTTCCCAGACCAAGTCCATTTCCCAATCTTCTTTTTCTGCGTATATTTTCTGTTACGGAGCGTTACTTCATTCATAAACATGGCATGACATTATTTCGCCATTTCAGCGCGTCGCCATGTCCCAATCGGGTACCTCGCCAGCGTTCTTGTGATTGTGGCATTGTCTCACACTAACACCTTTGTCTGAATTTACCAAGCGTCGCTCAGGTGCTGGTGGCCACATAAGGTCTCGGCTGTGTCGTTGTGCGTTATCTTTTCTGCTCTAAATGCTTTGGTCGTTCTCGCTTCATGGCCGATGGTTCTTGATAAGATTTATGGCTTCCGTTTCACACTTAAGATATATGGCTGATACAAAAATCACTTACAACCGAATCGACTCGCGTGTTGTCATTAACCAAAAGTGATCGGGTCAATTTGTTCATAAATGCAAAAACAATTGGGACATTTTGCTGTGGCGCAAGAGCAATTCACCGTGAGCAATGTCCCTCTGGCCGGTCACATATCACCTAGCGACCTGACTCTGCACGCTGTTCACGCACAGTCACTGTGTTGTTGCAGTGCATGACGAACAGCAGCGGCCTCTCTCCAGTCGGCAGCCGGCGCTGTCGAACGGCTCAGCGCATACAAATGGTGACACGCGTCCCCCGGCGAGCCGCCGTCGCCGCCGTCGCCGCCGTCGCCGCCGTCACCGCCGCAGGTCGTCAGCGCCAGCTGGTGAGTGGCGGACACGCGCTGTGCATTAACGTCTGCTCCTGCAGGGAGGCGTCGTAAAAAGCCTACACATCGCAGCGTCGCGCCGCCGCCGGCGGAGTACCCACGCAGCGAGGAGCAGTCGCGTGCAGTGGCTGAACTGCAGCCAAAAGCGGCATGTGCGTGTGATACTGAGAGCGGCGGTTACATTGAATGCGAGAAGCGAATTCCTGCTGGTGACCCAATTAGTGTTGTGTTCTGATGCCGATGCTGGTCATGGCTAGGATCTCCCTAGATAAGACGGAAACATGCATTCTGAATCATTAGCCGAGATTTTGCGGACTTGACGATGGGAAAGCTTTCACTTCTGACATGTACCTTCTCTTTTGAAGTGCTTCCTTCAATCACGCATAACTTTAATGTTCTTTTTAGCTATGCGGTATTTACGTGGGCAATTTGCAGTGATGAATTTACATTTCTGTTCACGTGGCCAGTCACTGCCATTCATCTGACAATCTCTCTTCATTAGAAGTCCACTGGTCCTGTATCCACATTCTCGTCTCTCAGGCAGGCGGCGCGCGTCCCCAGCTTCGCAAGAACAGCAGGCTCGCTCTGACCGTCCTTTCGACGACCACCGGTCAAAAACAGACTCTCTCTCCGTCTGATCCTCTCGCTTCGCCCGGCTTTTGGCGACAGTTGGCCGTGCTGTGCTGGTTTCTGGCTGTTGTCACAAGTCACCCTGATGGCTCTCGCCGCCGCCGCTGTCATATGTCACCTGACAGCTGTTGGACTGTGGGATAGTGAGCGGACGGAGACCTCAGACCAGTGATGACCCATTTTGCCGTGCCCTCTCGTCTCGTCCGGCAGCTGACCACTGGAGCGGACGTGCCGTACCGGCAGACACATTCTCTCACAAGTGGCGACTGCTGGGCCGCGTCAAGAGCCATTCCTGCCGCACACTCAAAACCTGCTCTAAACAAACATGTGGATTAACTTGAGCCGAGTCAATGTCTGCTATTCATTTTGCTGTCCGCCTTGTGGCCCTTCTTGCTCACCTTCCGAACGATCTCAAGCGGAGGGAGATTTGATAAGCAATGGTGAAGGATTACCATCGATGGTATCCTGCCGATATTTTTTTAGATGATTTCAGCGACCCAGCATCGTTCGCAGCTGGCTCACCTTCGTTTGACACCTGGTGCTGTCACCGTTAAGTACAGTACAGGTAATTAACAAAAATCGAGATTAACCAGATATTACCTTACCTATACCTATACCTTGAGTGACCTCCTCAGTCGTCTGCAAAGACGACTGATTGGAAACCAATGCTCTTATAATATAACCAGCACGACAACGTTTGAGAAGTATCGATGTTTACATCGATGCATTTCCGAGATGACAGTCCTTCCGAACCTCGTCACGAATGTTACCTGTCACGGCACGAATGTGACCTTTCTAGTTAGGTATATTTTCAGTTGTTTTCATCACATACAGAAGTTTTAGTGGAAACTGGCAGTGTCACTGCTCGAAATAATTGTTCCGTCTTGAGTCCCATGTCCTGACCAGTCTGCACACAGCCAGGTCCCGGTGCAGCTGGTTCACGGCCCGTCCCAGTGCCCGCTCAACTCGAGCCTAGCCTACCCATCCTATCTACCGCCCCCCCCCCCCCCACCCCAGCCCAGCGGCGGTGCCACTCCCGCGCGGGGCCCCACCCGGCCGCCCCCGCCGCAGTCCAGTGAAAGTAAAACAGGTTCTGATCGAGGCCTCTCATCCGAGAGACCACTGAGAGCCAGTGACGTCACCACAGCTTATCGCAACGGACTCGCCTGGCAGAGTTGCAGTGGCGGTACGGCAGCAGAGGTGCATCCAGGGGAGAGGCATCAGGGTCAAGGCCCACAATACGGCCGAAATCAGATGGAAATCGGCACATTTCCTAATTTAAATAAAGTATAATAAACTTTTACCACGATAAGTTTGTTTTAAATTAGTCTTTGACAACAATTGGCAGAGTTGCAGCGGCGGTACGGAAGCAGAGGCGCATCCAGGGGAGGGGCATCAGGGTCAAGGCCCACAATACGGCCGAAATCAGACGGAAATGGGCACATTTCCTGATTTAAATAAAGTATAATCAACTTTTACTACGACAAGTTTGTTTTAAATTAGTCTTTGACAACAATTGGCAGAGTTGCAGCGGCGGTACGGAAGCAGAGGCGCATCCATGGGAGCTATGCTTCCAACCTCATCATCAAGGCCCACAATACGGCCGAAATCAGACGGAAATCGGCACATTTCCGGATTTAAATACAATAAAATCAACTTTTACTACGGCAAGTTTGTTTTAAATTAGTTATAAAGCCTAAGAAAGCGAAATTCAATCCGTTTTTGAAAGTGTGCCGGACTTCGGACTTCGGAATCGGACACCCAAACCATTTTGCCATTCTGGATGTGACATTTTGCCGTTCTGGATGTGACATTTTGCCGTTCTGGATGTGCCAGTTGTCGCCGGCCGTGCAGGACAGCCTAGCGGACAGTCTGGCGGGACTGACGGCGCGTCTCGGCCATCTCGTGCTGCTCGGAGCTCGCGGCCGGGCGGCTCGGGGGCGGTGCAACTCACGGCGGCGCTCTGATAGCCGACCCGCAAGGCCGGCCGGCCTTCTTGTTTACGGTCCGACTCCGGCTCTCGTTGCATCTGGGGCTTGCACGACATGGAAGGCGGGTACAAAGAGCGGACAAACACCGGGCGGACAGGCGGCGGAGCTTGGCTATCGCGAGAGGAACACAGGGCGGCGCAGTGCCGGGGTCCGGCACGCGGAGAATGGGGCGAGCTGTATCAGAGGATAACAAAGCCCTCAGACGGTGAATAACAAGGAGAGCGAGTCTGAGCTGGAAGTAAAAGGACTGATCTGGGAGTTTGGCTAATTGAATATAATTACAGCAAAGGTATGCATGGAACTGGGTCTAAAACGGCAGCGGTAGGAATGAAGCAAACATATTTAAATTTGCTCCGGGGAAACTCAAAGCGCATGTCTTCATGAACAAAAAATACTTGCGGCACAATGACTCAACTAACTTTCTTATCCGCTGCATCTGCATGCACATTGCACACGAAAGGTGAAAGCATGGAAGAATAATCACCATTTTGTTTCTATATTTATCGTGCGATTTTGCGGATATAAACTTTTAATAGAGTTTAAGTAGCTAAGCATTAATTATCGCTTCAAAGACCCGAAGTCCCTAGCATTGCATTCGTTAATCAACGTCAAACCTAATTCTAACCAGAGACATTGCTCATGATAAAACACTACATAATGATCTTACCAAATGCGGTGAACTATTAAGTCTCCTCTCACGGGAGTCACCCTGACACTGCAAAGTGCAGAGCAAGCTACCCACCGTGCGGGCCATATTTGGCCCACGCCACGGGATGATGTCAACTGCGGTAATCTAACGTTCAGACCTGAGCCGGACCTCGGTAGTGGCATCTCTCCCTCCCCAGCAGCCCAGGGACAGTGCAGCCCTCCCCAGCAGCCCAGGGGTGGCACGGATCGGTACGACTGTCGTGTGCCAAGCCGGACTCCAGCTGTGCCCTCCCTGCAGCCCTGAGCTACCTTGCACCGCTCCCAGTGCCCTCATCTACCCCCCCCCCCCCCACCCCACCCCACCGCCCTCATCTCCCCCCCCCCCCCCCCACCGCCGCTCCTCGCGCCGCGACTAGCTATTCGGCACCACCCCTCGCGCCGCGTGTCAAGTCGACCACCCAGTCTGGGTCTTCACACCCCATATATGGGGACGGTATACTATCCCTACCAGGTACCCGTGTTACCCGTACTGAGCCCGTACCAGTTACCCTTGTTACCCGCACTGGGCCCGTACCAGGTACCCGTGTTACCCGTACTGGGCCCGTACCAGTTACTCATGTTACCCGTACTGGGCCCGTACCAGGTACTCGTGTTACCCGTACTGGGTTGTTCGTGCCAGGTCCCTGGATTACCGGTACCAGATCCTGGTCTAGAGATGAGCCCGTGATGGCGGAGGCCGACATAACCACCACATCCCTTCGCCCATTTTTCCCTCCACTGGACTGACACACCAGCGTCCACTGCGGTTTGAGCGGGTTTTAGCGGGGCAGAAATGTGTCGGTGAGCCACACAAGACCGGGGAACGCCGCTCTGGCGATGTGTCACAGCAGCTGCGGCGCTTCACCGGACTGAAGGACGACCTTGCCGACCTTGCCCGGGGAGCCGGCCGGTTTCACCCCGGCGGAAGGGGAGGGGAGTCGGCAGGCGATCTTCGAGAGCGAGAATCCAGACAGGCATTGGTGACTAATGTCGCCATCAGCGACACGCCAACCGCATGAGGTCATTCGCCGTCCATGGCCAGTCCAGAACCGAACAGCAAGCGTGTAACACATGTGGTAGACAATGAACCAATGCACTCCCTTGGTTACCGAACGTTATACATTTGACTCACAGAAGACAGCGTAGACAGTCCTTTGCTAGCTAACCGTTATACTGTAAACCGAACAGACAATGAGAGTGGCCTCCGTCGACGCGAGGTGGCTCACTTACCGCCCTTCTTCCTCTCCTTCTTGTTTTTACTGCGGGACAACTGGAGTCTGGCCCTCAGGCCGCTGACACCGCCACCGTTCTGTGCCGGCGGCTGCTCCATGTCGTCTGTGTCATCCGTGTAGTCCGCCTGGGGATGGAGACGGAGTTATGTGTCAGGGAGACGTGGGTGACGTGAGCAGGGATGACAGAGTGACAAGGATCTCTAACAGAGGTACGACTAACAGGACAACAAGCATGGCCGTGCATTCATCCTCGGCCCATTTTTTAAAAGAAATCATTAATACTTTGAATGCTACCTATGTTGCGAAGAAAACGTTTTACATTTACAAATTGAAGGAAATAAGCCCTAACTGTTTCGTATTAGATGTGTCCCAACGCAGTAATTTTTATTCTTAATTTCATAATTTTAATATATGTACAAAGCCAGCATGGCTGTAGACAGCAGCAACCAAGGGGCGCCAGACTGCCCCACCTTATTTCTACGACTCGACCTTCTTTCGTCAGGTCACGTTTTTGCATGTTTTTGCATGTTTTGTGGTAACCTTTTTGCTACTCGCCCTAATCCATCAAGAACAAGTGGTAACCCTTTCGCGGCCTTGGTATATCCGACTGAGCGTCTGCGTCTTTCCCTCATGGCGACCGTCATCCTCTCACGACCCGTCCCCATCCCCAGCCCTTACCCGTCCCCATCCCCAGCTCTTACCCGTCCCAGACCGTCGCCAGTAAAGCCCCTACACTCGTCCCCTCCGTCGCGCAGTGTTTCAAAAGCGGTCCGTTCTCATCAATATGGATCAGCGAGACAGGCCGGGACGTTGGCCGGGAGGAGCTTCCGCTTTCGCCACAAGAGGTCGTCTCCCCCAACAGACCGGAGTGACACTGGGAGTCACACCGTGACCTCGCAGACAGCTGGAAACTGACTCGACGCCTGCCGCCGTCACGGTCGCCACTGACCGGCACAAATCTCCGATTGGGGAAGCAAAGCAGGTATTGTGTGGTGTATATTTTGACGCCGCTATGACTGTTGTTGGGAGCTGAGAGTTGGCGGTTATCCTCTGAAGGATCAGAGAAGCTGCGATCGATATGTTGTTGCGTGCGTTGGAGTCGTGCTGGCTGGGTGACAATGTAATCACTGACTGAGAGTCGTGCTGGCCGGGTGACAATGTGCTCAGTGACTGAGAGTCATGCTGGCCGGGTGGCAATGTGCTCAGTGACTGAGAGTCGTGCTGGGCGCTGGGTGACAATGTGATCAGTGACTGAGAGTCGTGCTGGGCGCTGGGTGACAATGTGTTCAGTGACTGAGAGTCGTGCTGGGCGCTGGGTGACAATGTGTTCAGTGACTGATAGTCGTGCTGGGCGCTGGGTGACAATGTGTTCAGTGACTGAGAGTCGTGCTGGGGGCCGGGTGACAATGTGCTCAGTGACTGAGAGTCGTGCTGGGCGCTGGGTGACAATGTGCTCAGTGACTGAGAGTCGTGCTGGGCGCTGGGTGGCAATGTGATCACTAACTGAGAGTCGTGCTGGCCGGGTGACAATGTGCTCAGTGACTGAGAGTCGTGCTGGGCGCTGGGTGGCAATGTGATCACTAACTGGGAGTCGTGCTGGGCGCTGGGTGACAATGTGTTCAGTGACTGAGAGTCGTGCTGGGCGCTGGGTGACAATGTGTTCAGTGACTGAGAGTCGTGCTGGGCGCTGGGTGACAATGTGATCACTAACTGAGAGTCGTGCTGGGCGCTGGGTGACAATGTGTTCAGTGACTGAGAGTCGTGCTGGGCGCTGGGTGACAATGTGTTCAGTGACTGAGAGTCGTGCTGGGCGCTGGGTGACAATGTGATCAGTGACTGAGAGTCGTGCTGGGCGCTGGGTGACAATGTGCTCAGTGACTGAGAGTCGTGCTGGGCGCTGGGTGACAATGTGAATGTGCTCAGTGACTGAGAGTCGTGCTGGGCGCTGGGTGACAATGTGTTCAGTGACTGAGAGTCGTGCTGGCCGGGTGACAATGTGTTCAGTGACTGAGAGTCGTGCTGGCCGGGTGGCAATGTGATCAGTGACTGAGAGTCGTGCTGGGGGCCGGGTGACAATGTGCTCAGTGACTGAGAGTCGTGCTGGGCGCTGGGTGACAATGTGTTCAGTGACTGAGAGTCGTGTTGGCCGCTGGGTGACAATGTGCTCAGTGACTGAGAGTCGTGCTGGGCGCTGGGTGACAATGTGTTCAGTGACTGAGAGTCGTGCTGGCCGGGTGACAATGTGTTCAGTGACTGAGAGTCGTGCTGGCCGGTTGACAATGTGATCAGTGACTGAGAGTCGTGCTGGGCGCTGGGTGACAATGTGCTCAGTGACTGAGAGTCGTGCTGGCCGGGTGACAATGTGTTCAGTGACTGAGAGTCGTGTTGGGCGCTGGGTGACAATGTGATCACTGACTGAGAGTCGTGCTGGCCGGGTGACAATGTGTTCAGTGACTGAGAGTCGTGCTGGCCGGGTGACAATGTGATCAGTGACTGAGAGTCGTGCTGGGCGCTGGGTGACAATGTGCTCAGTGACTGAGAGTCGTGCTGGCCAGGTGGCAATGTGCTCAGTGACTGAGAGTCGTGCTGGGCGCTGGGTGACAATGTGATCAGTGACTGAGAGTCGTGCTGGGCGCTGGGTGACAATGTGATCAGTGACTGAGAGTCGTGCTGGGCGCTGGGTGACAATGTGCTCAGTGACTGAGAGTCGTGCTGGGCGCTGGGTGACAATGTGTTCAGTGACTGAGAGTCGTGCTGGGCGCTGGGTGACAATGTGTTCAGTGACTGAGAGTCGTGCTGGGCGCTGGGTGACAATGTGATCAGTGACTGAGAGTCGTGCTGGGCGCTGGGTGACAATGTGCTCAGTGACTGAGAGTCGTGCTGGGCGCTGGGTGACAATGTGTTCAGTGACTGAGAGTCGTGCTGGGCGCTGGGTGGCAATGTGCTCAGTGACTGAGAGTCGTGCTGGGCGCTGGGTGACAATGTGCTCAGTGACTGAGAGTCGTGCTGGCCGGGTGGCAATGTGCTCAGTGACTGAGAGTCGTGCTGGGCGCTGGGTGACAATGTGATCAGTGACTGAGAGTCGTGCTGGGCGCTGGGTGACAATGTGATCAGTGACTGAGAGTCGTGCTGGGCGCTGGGTGACAATGTGCTCAGTGACTGAGAGTCGTGCTGGGCGCTGGGTGACAATGTGTTCAGTGACTGAGAGTCGTGCTGGGCGCTGGGTGACAATGTGTTCAGTGACTGAGAGTCGTGCTGGGCGCTGGGTGACAATGTGTTCAGTGACTGAGAGTCGTGCTGGGCGCTGGGTGACAATGTGTTCAGTGACTGAGAGTCGTGCTGGCCGGGTGACAATGTGATCAGTGACTGAGAGTCGTGCTGGGCGCTGGGTGACAATGTGTTCAGTGACTGAGAGTCGTGCTGGGCGCTGGGTGACAATGTGATCAGTGACTGAGAGTCGTGCTGGGCGCTGGGTGACAATGTGTTCAGTGACTGAGAGTCGTGCTGGGCGCTGGGTGACAATGTGATCAGTGACTGAGAGTCGTGCTGGGCGCTGGGTGACAATGTGTTCAGTGACTGAGAGTCGTGCTGGCCGGGTGACAATGTGATCAGTGACTGAGAGTCGTGTTGGCCGCTGGGTGACAATGTGATCACTGACTGAGAGTCGTGCTGGGCGCTGGGTGACAATGTGAATGTGATCAGTGACTGAGAGTCGTGCTGGGCGCTGGGTGACAATGTGTTCAGTGACTGAGAGTCGTGCTGGGCGCTGGGTGACAATGTGATCAGTGACTGAGAGTCGTGCTGGGCGCTGGGTGACAATGTGATCACTAACTGAGAGTCGTGCTGGGCGCTGGGTGACAATGTGTTCAGTGACTGAGAGTCGTGCTGGGCGCTGGGTGACAATGTGATCAGTGACTGAGAGTCGTGCTGGGCGCTGGGTGACAATGTGTTCAGTGACTGAGAGTCGTGCTGGGCGCTGGGTGACAATGTGATCACTGACTGAGAGTCGTGCTGGCCGGGTGACAATGTGATCAGTGACTGAGAGTCGTGCTGGGCGCTGGGTGACAATGTGATCACTGACTGAGAGTCGTGCTGGCCGGGTGACAATGTGATCAGTGACTGAGAGTCGTGCTGGGCGCTGGGTGACAATGTGATCAGTGACTGAGAGTCGTGCTGGGCGCTGGGTGACAATGTGATCACTGACAGAGTCGTGCTGGCCGGGTGGCAATGTGCTCAGTGACTGAGAGTCGTGCTGGGGGCTGGGTGACAATGTGTTCAGTGACTGAGAGTCGTGCTGGCCGGGTGACAATGTGTTCAGTGACTGAGAGTCGTGCTGGGCGCTGGGTGACAATGTGTTCAGTGACTGAGAGTCGTGCTGGGCGCTGGGTGACAATGTGCTCAGTGACTGAGAGTCGTGCTGGCCGGGTGACAATGTGTTCAGTGACTGAGAGTCGTGCTGGGCGCTGGGTGACAATGTGCTCAGTGACTGAGAGTCGTGCTGGGCGCTGGGTGACAATGTGCTCAGTGACTGAGAGTCGTGCTGGCCGGGTGACAATGTGTTCAGTGACTGAGAGTCGTGCTGGGCGCTGGGTGACAATGTGCTCAGTGACTGAGAGTCGTGCTGGGCGCCGGGTGACAATGTGCTCAGTGACTGAGAGTCGTGCTGGGCGCTGGGTGACAATGTGATCAGTGACTGAGAGTCGTGTTGGCCGCTGGGTGACAATGTGCTCAGTGACTGAGAGTCGTGCTGGGCGCCGGGTGACAATGTGCTCAGTGACTGAGAGTCGTGCTGGGCGCTGGGTGACAATGTGCTCAGTGACTGAGAGTCGTGCTGGGGGCTGGGTGACAATGTGTTCAGTGACTGAGAGTCGTGCTGGGCGCTGGGTGACAATGTGTTCAGTGACTGAGAGTCGTGCTGGGCGCTGGGTGACAATGTGTTCAGTGACTGAGAGTCGTGCTGGGCGCTGGGTGACAATGTGATCACTGACTGGGAGTCGTGCTGGGCGCTGGGTGACAATGTGTTCAGTGACTGAGAGTCGTGCTGGCCGGTTGACAATGTGATCAGTGACTGAGAGTCGTGCTGGGCGCTGGGTGACAATGTGATCAGTGACTGAGAGTCGTGCTGGGCGCTGGGTGACAATGTGCTCAGTGACTGAGAGTCGTGCTGGCCGGGTGACAATGTGATCAGTGACTGAGAGTCGTGCTGGGCGCTGGGTGACAATGTGATCACTGACTGAGAGTCGTGCTGGGCGCTGGGTGACAATGTGAATGTGCTCAGTGAGTGAGAGTCGTGCTGGGCGCTGGGTGACAATGTGATCAGTGACTGAGAGTCGTGCTGGGCGCTGGGTGACAATGTGAATGTGCTCAGTGAGTGAGAGTCGTGCTGGGCGCTGGGTGACAATGTGATCAGTGACTGAGAGTCGTGCTGGGCGCTGGGTGACAATGTGCTCAGTGACTGAGAGTCGTGCTGGGCGCTGGGTGACAATGTGTTCAGTGACTGAGAGTCGTGCTGGGCGCTGGGTGACAATGTGAATGTGCTCAGTGAGTGAGAGTCGTGCTGGGCGCTGGGTGACAATGTGCTCAGTGACTGAGAGTCGTGCTGGGCGCTGGGTGACAATGTGTTCAGTGACTGAGAGTCGTGCTGGCCGGGTGGCAATGTGATCAGTGACTGAGAGTCGTGCTGGCCGGGTGGCAATGTGATCAGTGACTGAGAGTCGTGCTGGGCGCTGGGTGACAATGTGCTCAGTGACTGAGAGTCGTGCTGGGCGCTGGGTGACAATGTGAATGTGCTCAGTGAGTGAGAGTCGTGCTGGGCGCTGGGTGACAATGTGATCAGTGACTGAGAGTCGTGCTGGGCGCTGGGTGACAATGTGTTCAGTGACTGAGAGTCGTGCTGGCCGGGTGGCAATGTGATCACTAACTGGGAGTCGTGCTGGGCGCTGGGTGACAATGTGATCAGTGACTGAGAGTCGTGCTGGGCGCTGGGTGACAATGTGCTCAGTGACTGAGAGTCGTGCTGGGCGCTGGGTGACAATGTGTTCAGTGACTGAGAGTCGTGCTGGCCGGGTGACAATGTGTTCAGTGACTGAGAGTCATGCTGGGCGCTGGGTGACAATGTGATCAGTGACTGAGAGTCGTGCTGGCTGGGTGACAATGTGCTCAGTGACTGAGAGTCGTGCTGGGCGCTGGGTGGCAATGTGATCAGTGACTGAGAGTCGTGCTGGGCGCTGGGTGACAATGTGATCACTAACTGAGAGTCGTGCTGGCCGGGTGACAATGTGATCAGTGACTGAGAGTCGTGCTGGGCGCCGGGTGACAATGTGCTCAGTGACTGAGAGTCGTGCTGGCCGGGTGACAATGTGATCAGTGACTGAGAGTCGTGCTGGGCGCTGGGTGACAATGTGTTCAGTGACTGAGAGTCGTGCTGGGCGCTGGGTGGCAATGTGATCAGTGACTGAGAGTCGTGCTGGGCGCTGGGTGACAATGTGATCAGTGACTGAGAGTCGTGCTGGGCGCTGGGTGACAATGTGATCAGTGACTGAGAGTCGTGCTGGGCGCTGGGTGACAATGTGCTCAGTGACTGAGAGTCGTGCTGGGCGCTGGGTGACAATGTGTTCAGTGACTGAGAGTCGTGCTGGGCGCTGGGTGACAATGTGATCACTGACTGAGAGTCGTGCTGGGCGCTGGGTGACAATGTGATCACTGACTGAGAGTCGTGCTGGCCGGGTGACAATGTGATCAGTGACTGAGAGTCGTGCTGGGCGCTGGGTGACAATGTGTTCAGTGACTGAGAGTCGTGCTGGGCGCCGGGTGACAATGTGATCACTAACTGGGAGTCGTGCTGGGCGCTGGGTGACAATGTGTTCAGTGACTGAGAGTCGTGCTGGGCGCTGGGTGACAATGTGATCAGTGACTGAGAGTCGTGCTGGGCGCTGGGTGACAATGTGTTCAGTGACTGAGAGTCGTGCTGGGCGCTGGGTGACAATGTGTTCAGTGACTGAGAGTCGTGCTGGGCGCTGGGTGGCAATGTGATCAGTGACTGAGAGTCGTGCTGGGCGCTGGGTGACAATGTGATCAGTGACTGAGAGTCGTGCTGGCCGGGTGACAATGTGTTCAGTGACTGAGAGTCGTGCTGGGCGCTGGGTGACAATGTGATCACTAACTGGGAGTCGTGCTGGGCGCTGGGTGACAATGTGTTCAGTGACTGAGAGTCGTGCTGGCCGGGTGGCAATGTGATCAGTGACTGAGAGTCGTGCTGGGCGCTGGGTGACAATGTGTTCAGTGACTGAGAGTCGTGCTGGGCGCTGGGTGACAATGTGTTCAGTGACTGAGAGTCGTGCTGGGCGCTGGGTGACAATGTGTTCAGTGACTGAGAGTCGTGCTGGCCGGGTGACAATATGATCAGTGACTGAGAGTCGTGCTGGGCGCTGGGTGACAATGTGAATGTGCTCAGTGACTGAGAGTCGTGCTGGCCGGGTGACAATGTGTTCAGTGACTGAGAGTCGTGCTGGCCGGGTGGCAATGTGATCAGTGACTGAGAGTCGTGCTGGGCGCTGGGTGACAATGTGTTCAGTGACTGAGAGTCGTGCTGGGCGCTGGGTGACAATGTGTTCAGTGACTGGGAGTCGTGCTGGCCGGGTGACAATGTGATCAGTGACTGAGAGTCGTGCTGGCCGGGTGACAATGTGTTCAGTGACTGAGAGTCGTGTTGGGCGCTGGGTGACAATGTGATCACTGACTGAGAGTCGTGCTGGGCGCTGGGTGACAATGTGATCAGTGACTGAGAGTCGTGCTGGGCGCTGGGTGACAATGTGTTCAGTGACTGAGAGTCGTGCTGGGCGCTGGGTGACAATGTGTTCAGTGACTGAGCGCGGAGAGGACGGACCGGCAAAAAGCCGCGGCTGCGAACCATGGCAGGACGAACCGCCGCTGACTACGTCACTACTTTCTCCCCACAAATCGCCGACAGTCGGTGACAGCGATCAGGCACAGTTTCGAAATCATTCAGAAGTCTTTGGTGACACATGGTCTGACATTTTCACAAGAGGAAATTTGCACAGGATGGCCATACCAAACTGCGTATTAAATATAACTAGTCTGGGAAAATAATTCAAACTAGGCAAGCCTGTTTAATCTAAAGTATCTAGGGAAAGGAAATAAATGAAATGTTGAATTCCTTTGAAGTAAATCAGTGAAATGTTGACTTCCGCAACGCTCACAGAAAAGAAGATTAAGCAGAGGACAAGCTATCTTATGTAAATCTTACGATACGATATATCCCTCAAACTAGCTTCATGATTACACCTTTAATTTCCGCGACATCTTAATCCATTCTAACAAGGACTGCGGAATACTATCACAAGTGACCTTCGTACATTAGCTCTTCTCCAGAACTGTCAGTCAGAAGAGAGGAGGCGCTCATTTGCGGAACATTCAGAAGAGTGAGGACGTTTGCTCGTATTAATCCGAACGTAAGTTAAGACGCCAGAGCAGGATTGATTCGCCTTTCCAGCGTCACTAAGGTCTCACATCGACGCAGCTGAGAGGCATGTTTAATCAGTGGAACATAGACAGATTATCCAAGCTTCCCAACATCTGAGAGATAATCAGAACTTACGAACTTAAAAATAGCCGCTGCTCAGCAGCCGCTTATGCGATAAAAAAACGGATGCGCTTCTTTTTGAATCCTTAACCATTTTCCAGCGCCGTTCTCGAGAAGTTAGTTTCGCGAAAATGGTAGTTTGGCTGAAGCTCTCGTGTAAATTGTTTCTCTGATCTTAATTATACAGTGCCTGTTTCTTCACCCACAATGACGTCTCTCTATATGACTTCCTGTTTCCCCTGTCCCTCCCAACCCCCTCCAACTCACCGCCTGCCTGCGGCCTCTGCTGCTGTCCGCGGTGTCTCGTGTGGGGCAGCTTCCCCTGTCCCTCCCCACCCCCTCCAACTCACCGCCTCCCTGCGACCTCTGCTGATCTCCGCGGTGTCCCGTGGGGGCAGCTTCGGGGGTCGCTCCCGGCTCGGCTTGCCAGAGGACCCCGAGCTGCCCCCGGAGCCTCCGGATCCGGCCAGGCTGTACGGATCCTCGTCAGGGATCGGGATCCGGGTCCGCGCCACGGGCTGAGCAGGAGGGCTGGACACCGTCGGCGGTATCGAGGCTGAAATAAACCGTACCGTTAATGGTAGTGGGCTCTGGGATAGCGAGGCTGAAATAAACCGTACCGCTAATGGTGGTGGGCTCTGGGATAGCGAGGCTGAAACAAACCATACCGTTAATGTTGGTGGGCTCTGGGATAGCGAGGCTGAAATAAACCGTACCGTCAATAGTGGTGGGTTCTGGGATAGCGAGGCTGAAATAAATCGTACCGTTAATAGTGGTGGGCTCTGGGATAGCGAGGCTGAAATAAACCTCACTGCGGGCAGTGGTGGACAATGTGGTGGCGAGCCAAAATAATCTGTGCTTTTAGTATCGGTGCTGTAGGCCATATCACTAAGGTTGATAATGCTGTCAGGAGGGAGCTGGTTTAAGACTTGCGTTATGTCGATGGTAAATAGGCCGTATTCTCTGTTGTTGCGCGGAGTAATAGGCTGTATAGTTACGGATAGGTAAAGAAGCTATTAGTGGAAATCGTCACAGATATGCATAATGCAAAAACCGAGGCAAATAATACTATCCGAGATGAGCGGAGCAGAGTGATGAGACTGAGAGGAGCGGAGCAGAGTGGTGAGACTGAGAGGAGCGGAGCAGAGTGATAAGACTGAGAGGAGCGGAGCAGAGTGATGAGACTGAGAGGAGCGGAGCAGAGTGATGAGACTGAGAGGAGCGGAGCAGAGTGATGAGACTGAGAGGAGCGGAGCAGAGTGATGACACTGAGTGAGAGGAGCGGAGCAGAGTGGCGAGACTGAGAGGAGCGGAGCAGAGTGATGAGACTGAGAGGAGCGGAGCAGAGTGATGAGACTGAGAGGAGCGGAGCAGAGTGATGAGACTGAGAGGAGCGGAGCAGAGTGATGACACTGAGTGAGAGGAGCGGACAGAGTGGTGAGACTGAGAGGAGCGGAGCAGAGTGATGAGACTGAGAGGAGCAGAGTGGTGAGACTGAGAGGAGCGGAGCAGAGTGATGAGACTGAGAGGAGCAGAGTGGTGAGACTGAGAGGAGCGGAGCAGAGTGATGAGACTGAGAGGAGCAGAGTGATGACACTGAGAGGAGCGGAGCAGAGTGGCGAGACTGAGAGGAGAGGAGCAGAGTGATGAGACTGAGAGGAGCGGAGCAGAGTGATGAGACTGAGAGGAGCGGAGCAGAGTGATGAGACTGAGAGGAGCGGAGCAGAGTGATGAGACTGAGAGGAGCGGAGCAGAGTGATGAGACTGAGAGGAGCAGAGTGATGACACTGAGAGGAGCGGAGCAGAGTGGCGAGACTGAGAGGAGCGGAGCAGAGTGATGAGACTGAGAGGAGCGGAGCAGAGTGATGAGACTGAGAGGAGCAGAGTGATGACACTGAGAGGAGCGGAGCAGAGTGATGAGACTGAGAGGAGAGGAGCAGAGTGATGAGACTGAGAGGAGAGGAGCAGAGTGATGAGACTGAGAGGAGCGGAGCAGAGTGATGAGACTGAGAGGAGAGGAGCAGAGTGATGAGACTGAGAGGAGCGGAGCAGAGTGATGAGACTGAGAGGAGCGGAGCAGAGTGATGAGACTGAGAGGAGCGGAGCAGAGTGATGAGACTGAGAGGAGCGGAGCAGAGTGATGAGACTGAGAGGAGCAGAGTGATGACACTGAGAGGAGCGAAGCAGAGTGGCGAGACTGAGAGGAGCGGAGCAGAGTGATGAGACTGAGAGGAGCGGAGCAGAGTGATGAGACTGAGAGGAGCGGAGCAGAGTGATGAGACTGAGAGGAGCAGAGTGATGACACTGAGAGGAGCGGAGCAGAGTGATGAGACTGAGAGGAGAGGAGCAGAGTGATGAGACTGAGAGGAGCGGAGCAGAGTGATGAGACTGAGAGGAGCGGAGCAGAGTGATAAGACTGAGAGGAGCGGAGCAGAGTGATGAGACTGAGAGGAGCGGAGCAGAGTGATGAGACTGAGAGGAGCAGAGTGATGAGACTGAGAGGAGCGGAGCAGAGTGATGAGACTGAGAGGAGCGGAGCAGAGTGATGACACTGAGTGAGAGGAGCGGAGCAGAGTGATTAGACTGAGAGGAGCTGAGTGGTGAGACTGAGAGGAGCGGAGCAGAGTGATGAGACTGAGAGGAGCAGAGTGGTGAGACTGAGAGGAGCGGAGCAGAGTGATGAGACTGAGAGGAGCGGAGCAGAGTGATGAGACTGAGAGGAGCGGAGCAGAGTGATGAGACTGAGAGGAGCGGAGCAGAGTGATGAGACTGAGAGGAGCGGAGCAGAGTGATGACACTGAGTGAGAGGAGCGGAGCAGAGTGATGAGACTGAGAGGAGCAGAGTGGTGAGACTGAGAGGAGCGGAGCAGAGTGATGACACTGGGAGGAGCGGAGCAGAGTGATGAGACTGAGAGGAGCGGAGCAGAGTGATGAGACTGAGAGGAGCGGAGCAGAGTGATGACACTGAGTGAGAGGAGCGGAGCAGAGTGATGAGACTGAGAGGAGCAGAGTGGTGAGACTGAGAGGAGCGGAGCAGAGTGATGAGACTGAGAGGAGCAGAGTGGTGAGACTGAGAGGAGCGGAGCAGAGTGATGAGACTGAGAGGAGCGGAGCAGAGTGATGAGACTGAGAGGAGCGGAGCAGAGTGATGAGACTGAGAGGAGCGGAGCAGAGTGATGAGACTGAGAGGAGCAGAGTGATGACACTGAGAGGAGCGGAGCAGAGTGATGAGACTGAGAGGAGAGGAGCAGAGTGAGCAGAGTGATGAGACTGAGAGGAGCAGAGTGGTGAGACTGAGAGGAGCGGAGCAGAGTGATGAGACTGAGAGGAGCGGAGCAGAGTGATGACACTGACTGAGAGGAGCGGAGCAGAGTGATGAGACTGAGAGGAGCAGAGTGGTGAGACTGAGAGGAGCGGAGCAGAGTGATGAGACTGAGAGGAGCAGAGTGGTGAGACTGAGAGGAGCGGAGCAGAGTGATGAGACTGAGAGGAGCGGAGCAGAGTGATGACACTGAGTGAGAGGAGCGGAGCAGAGTGATGAGACTGAGAGGAGCAGAGTGGTGAGACTGAGAGGAGCGGAGCAGAGTGATGAGACTGAGAGGAGCGGAGCAGAGTGATGACACTGACTGAGAGGAGAGGAGCAGAGTGGTGAGACTGAGAGGAGCGGAGCAGAGTGATGACACTGAGAGGAGCGGAGCAGAGTGGCGAGACTGAGAGGAGCGGAGCAGAGTGATGAGACTGAGAGGAGCGGAGCAGAGTGATGAGACTGAGAGGAGCGGAGCAGAGTGATGACACTGAGTGAGAGGAGCAGAGCAGAGTGATGAGACTGAGAGGAGCAGAGTGGTGAGACTGAGAGGAGCGGAGCAGAATGATGAGACTGAGAGGAGCAGAGTGGTGAGACTGAGAGGAGCGGAGCAGAGTGATGAGACTGAGAGGAGCGGAGCAGAGTGATGAGACTGAGAGGAGCGGAGCAGAGTGATGAGACTGAGAGGAGCGGAGCAGAGTGATGAGACTGAGAGGAGCAGAGTGATGACACTGAGAGGAGCGGAGCAGAGTGATGAGACTGAGAGGAGAGGAGCAGAGTGATGAGACTGAGAGGAGCAGAGTGATGAGACTGAGAGGAGCGGAGCAGAGTGATGAGACTGAGAAGAGCGGAGCAGAGTGATGAGACTGAGAGGAGCGGAGCAGAGTGATGACACTGAGTGAGAGGAGCGGAGCAGAGTGATGAGACTGAGAGGAGCAGAGTGGTGAGACTGAGAGGAGCGGAGCAGAGTGATGAGACTGAGAGGAGCGGAGCAGAGTGATGAGACTGAGAGGAGCGGAGCAGAGTGATGAGACTGAGAGGAGCGGAGCAGAGTGATGAGACTGATATTAGCGGAGCAGAGTGATGACACTGAGTGAGAGGAGCGGAGCAGAGTGATGAGACTGAGAGGAGCGGAGCAGAGTGATGACACTGAGAGGAGCGGAGCAGAGTGATGACACTGAGAGGAGCGGAGCAGAGTGGCGAGACTGAGAGGAGCGGAGCAGAGTGATGAGACTGAGAGGAGCAGAGTGATGACACTGAGAGGAGAGGAGCAGAGTGGTGAGACTGAGAGGAGCGGAGCAGAGTGATGAGACTGAGAGGAGCGGAGCAGAGTGGCGAGACTGAGAGGAGCGGAGCAGAGTGATGAGACTGAGAGGAGCGGAGCAGAGTGATGAGACTGAGAGGAGCGGAGCAGAGTGATGACACTGAGTGAGAGGAGCGGAGCAGAGTGATGAGACTGAGAGGAGCAGAGTGGTGAGACTGAGAGGAGCGGAGCAGAGTGATGAGACTGAGAGGAGCAGAGTGGTGAGACTGAGAGGAGCGGAGCAGAGTGATGAGACTGAGAGGAGCAGAGTGGTGAGACTGAGAGGAGCGGAGCAGAGTGATGAGACTGAGAGGAGCAGAGTGGTGAGACTGAGAGGAGCGGAGCAGAGTGATGAGACTGAGAGGAGCAGAGTGGTGAGACTGAGAGGAGCGGAGCAGAGTGATGACACTGAGAGGAGCGGAGCAGAGTGATGACACTGAGAGGAGCGGAGCAGAGTGGCGAGACTGAGAGGAGCGGAGCAGAGTGATGAGACTGAGAGGAGCAGAGTGATGACACTGAGAGGAGAGGAGCAGAGTGGTGAGACTGAGAGGAGCGGAGCAGAGTGATGAGACTGAGAGGAGCGGAGCAGAGTGGCGAGACTGAGAGGAGCGGAGCAGAGTGATGAGACTGAGAGGAGCGGAGCAGAGTGATGACACTGAGTGAGAGGAGCGGAGCAGAGTGATGAGACTGAGAGGAGCAGAGTGGTGAGACTGAGAGGAGCGGAGCAGAGTGATGAGACTGAGAGGAGCAGAGTGGTGAGACTGAGAGGAGCGGAGCAGAGTGATGAGACTGAGAGGAGCGGAGCAGAGTGATGAGACTGAGAGGAGCGGAGCAGAGTGATGACACTGAGTGAGAGGAGCGGAGCAGAGTGGTGAGACTGAGAGGAGCAGAGTGGTGAGACTGAGAGGAGCGGAGCAGAGTGATGAGACTGAGAGGAGCGGAGCAGAGTGATGAGACTGAGAGGAGCGGAGCAGAGTGATGACACTGAGTGAGAGGAGCGGAGCAGAGTGGTGAGACTGAGAGGAGCGGAGCAGAGTGATGACACTGAGTGAGAGGAGCGGAGCAGAGTGATGAGACTGAGAGGAGCAGAGTGGTGAGACTGAGAGGAGCGGAGCAGAGTGATGTGACTGAGAGGAGCAGAGTGGTGAGACTGAGAGGAGCGGAGCAGAGTGATGACACTGAGAGAAGGACGTCGAGTGATGACGATGTCGAGACTGAGATTAGACTGTAGCGTCGTCAGCGAGGTGCGGTAGCGGGGCGGGCTTGGTGCCAGCAGCAGTGACCATGAGGTGGCCCCTGACGTGTGATGAGTTTACACAGACCAGCCGCCGGCGAGCGGGGATCAATTGCGACATGACACAAACAGAGTGGGAGGTACGGTAAAAACCCGAGTTCACACGCAACAGACGCGAGAGGATGGGGATACTACCCACATACACGAAAGCTAACACTGCGGGCAGATGGACTAGTTTTGTATGAAATACATTCATCTTTTGGTTGATCTCTGCTGACTTCTGATGTTCCCGCCAAACAACATTACCACAGCTGCATGCAACTAAGCTATGCTGTAAAAGTCATCATCTAACCGCATATTTCAACATAAATTAGCAAATTCATCCGGCAACCCCTCACATGTCTCAACACACTCATCTGCAGAGAGCCGATGACGCCAGCCCACCGCACCCTAGAGCCGGGCCTTACTTGGCATCAGCTTGCCCTTGAGCATGTCCAGGGCGACGATGTTGATGATCAGCACCCAGCAGGGACAGTTGAGCAGGTCGTCGTCGTTTTTGACGAACGCCAGCGAGGTCATGCACTGGGTCTCGAGCCGCGTCCGGTCCGGGTACTGCCGCTTCAGCTCGCGGTTCACGTTCTGGTGGAACTTCTTCAGGTCGAACAGCTGCCGGACAAGACATGGGGTTTGAATAGGGAGACTCTGAGATGTGTTGGTGTGTTATCAGTGCGCTGGGGGAGGGGGAGGAGGGGGGGGGGATTGAGCTCATTTAGGTGCACGGCTAGAAGGGTACTTTTCTGCTCGTCATTCTGAGATTAGTTGAATGCCATTTCTATCGGTGTTGCACGAAAACAAAGTATAAATTTACTTTTCTGCCAACGCTGGCCAGTTTCCGTCGCACCTGTCGTGTGGTGTAAGAGTATGGGGTTTAACCCTCGCCCTACGAGAGCTTTTTCACCTTCGCCTTACCAGGGGGCTGACAGCCCCCTTGTTAACTTCCAAACTAGGCAACTTAGAGCAATGCGGTAAGAACCAGCATGTTGTCTGTCATGAGATAAATCTAGGAGTATGCGAATTTTAGGTTTCAGGTCAATGGTTGACCTTCCAGGTCAAGTGAATGACCTCGGATTTACCACGTCCAGAACAGCGATTTTATTCTTCAGAAAACCTCAAAATTATAAATTGATAAATGTAAATAAAAGGCATGTTCCTAGACCAGTATTAGCTCAGAAATACAGAAAAGGTAATTATTTGTTCGTATCTTGTCAAAAAAGTCAAAAAAGTTATTAAAAAAATTACGTCATCAGTTTCTTACACTTCGGAAGCCACCACTCAGTCAAAAATGAAAATATTGCTTTGCAATTTGGTATGGGTATTGTCCATACTCAGTTCTCTCACATATATGCCGTTTTTAACATCTTTGAAAATTTTGATTTTGTTGGGATTTTCTATATATAAAAAATAATGTTAGGGATAAAAAAACAAAAAAAATGAAAATCCAAGATTGCTATTTTGAGGAAAATGTCATTTTGTATCTTTGGGGAATTGCGTTTGCAATTTACTTTAAAACTCTGTTTTCTACCATTTTTCAAATATTTATCGTCTTTCCACCAACATGACGTCATCAAAACATGATTATCTCCCAAACTGCTCAACCAATTTCAATATAAAAAAATACAACATACGTATAATTGTAGAACAAGTGATTGGAAGGCCTTATTTTAATCTAAAAATTCATATTTTGTAACTTATTTTAAGCTAAAAAACTAATAATTACCCGACGTTTCGCGTTTATTGCTTAGTCAATGGGCAAAATACAGGATAGATATGATTTCGGCGACATAATACATGTATCAAAAAGTCATTCATAATTTTTAGATTAAAATAAGGCCTTCCAATCACTTGTTCTACATTTGTCACATAAATACTCTTAATACGTATAATTGTTGTAAACTCATCTACCGAGGATTTCAGCGAGATGCGTTGCATGTGTAAACAGTTATTCAAGAAAAACCTCAGGGGGACCTGTCAGCCCCCCGTAGGGCGAGGGTTAATAGTCAACAGATTTACGTTCAAGGCAATTGGAAAACTGTGAAGTTAGTAACAGAAGATCACTAATTATATATCATGTTTTTCAGAGATAGCGGAACCACTTTTATCTATTTTCGTGGAACACATTTAATTAATTATACATGTTCCCATGTTCTGAAGGTCTAGACTGAATACCAAATCTGACAAAACCTCTGAAGTTTGGGTGTACTTCATCAATTTATTCATTTATGCAAAGCGCACCCTCGTTAAAACAGGTTTGTTTTGCGCATCAGTTAATCAGCAAGAGGCGAGTGTTCATCTGTTACTATGCCAATCACAGTCTGATCTCGCCACTTCAGTAACAATGCAGTACAGACGGTCACTGGTTGGAGTGTGCCCAATACCTGCGCGCGCCTAGCCGTGCGGCGCTGGACACACACGGTGACCACGTGACGTATCGCCGGCCTGGGCTGTCTCCGTGTAACAATGGCCACGTGACGCGCCGGGATCGACTCGACCGCGCCGTCTTTGTGCCACAGCGCGCGAACTGCTGTTAGTTTGACACGCTGACTTTTTACGCCCAAAATCGGAGGAGCGGTTATTTTACGCTGGTTTAATGTGCCATTACCCTTTGTTGGAGGGGAGGATCGTTTCAAGGTAGGCAATCACGGTGACGCCATCTGCGTCCGGCCATAGCGACTGGCACAAAAACATTCTCACGGTATTAATTAGTCACTATATGTGCCTAAAAAGTGGCCATCATGAAAACAGCTAACACGTTCCTCAGTGAGCTTTTACGACAAAGCCAGACTTTTACCGGTGCCTCTTAATGCAATCGCTTTCACAGATGGAAGAGTAGTAACAACTTTTCTATTCGGATTCAAGCAATACCAGTACTTCTACTTTTGTTACAAAGCCTGCATTCACAACCAGTTCCAGGGTGTCAATGAATATAATCTCCGTGATCCTGTTTTCAGGAATGTGGGGAGGGGCGTGACTCGTTTTAAGGCAGCTGTCTAGTTTATACATGGAAGTGTTGCTCTATTTGACGGATTAGTTGTGATCGGATACCAAGTCTCCATCGAAGAAAGGCAAGAACTGAAAACGCAAAACGGGATGCACAACCAGTTTCCCACATGATTAAAGCCGCTAAATTCGCAATGCTCCCTACATCCACCACCAATATGGTGATGCCATCCATACTGCCTCCCCCACCCCCACCCGTCAGTCATCACCAACTCTACGCAATCAGACATCCCCCTCGTTTCGCCCAGGACTCACCGCCAATCCCTTGTTGACTTCCAGCGCGGCCTGCGGTAGTTTCAGAATATCAGATCCGACGGCGTTCTCTCCCGTGGCGTAGCGGACGTAGACGTTGGACTTGGCCAGCCGCTTCACCATTAGGTTACCCTCGTTGTCCATCTTCACCTTCACTCCCTGGAACGGCACGTTCAGTTAGAAACTCCAGCATGCTCATGAGGGTGTAGAGCAGCTTGGCTGGTAAAAGTACGGCTGAGATAGTTTGCCTGCAGTTTTCCACCAGGGAAGTAAAGTACTATGGGGAGAAAGTATAAGCTGGCACTACGTTTTTTTAACAAATAAATAATTCACCAAGAAGACTGGCTCATATTTATTACGACAAACATCTGATGACACGTTAACTTTTATCTGAATTCATATGTCATTTCCGTTCCGCATTAGCAAAGGTAGTGCTACGCCCCTTTCACTCAGCGACGCACCTACACCGCACCACTTCACTCACCCCGCCGATGTAGCGCTTGACCTCGTCGATCTTGGGGTCCCTCAGCGGGTTGTCGAAGCCACACAGACCGATTCTGAAACAGCGGGGAGGCGGCGTCGGCGTCAGTGGCGCTCCGTCGGTGGTCACGCTCCCTCCCCCACACTCCCATCCTCCCCCGCTTCCCCGCTCCCACGCTCGGAGCGTGGCGACACCGCGCGTGCGCACGCCCCGATCACCGGCGCGAGGCGCGCCCGTCACATTGCCAAATGCATAATGTCTGGTGGCGGGGGCGTGAAGGCGGTGGTGGCGCGGCGGAGGCGAGGGTGGCGCGGCAAGTTTGCCCAGATGCCACAGCCAGCCATGACATGTGTACATGGTACATACAGAGGGAGGTTTCGGTCAGGCAGGTCACCTATCGGAAGTTAGAGGGGAGGAGGAGACGGGATGCTGAAGCTAGAGTGGAGGAGGAGACGGGATGCTGAAGCTAGAGGGGAGGAGGAGACGGAATGCTGAAGCTGGAGTGGAGGAGAAGACGGGATGCTGAAGCTAGAGGGGAGGAAGAGACGGGATGCTGAAGCTAGAGTGGAGAAGACGGGATGTTCAGATGAAGATATCATTTGAATAGTGACCTTATCCTCATATTCAAGAAAAATCGAGAACCTATAAATGACTTTGTATGTATTGATATTTCGGCAACAGACCTTTTTCAAAACAAAATCTACATAATCTACAGAGTCTACATGATTACCAAACACAAATTGTAATCATGTAGACATTGTAGATTATGTGGATTTTGTTTGAGAAAAGGCCTGCGGCCGAAATATCAATACATACACAGTCATTTATAGTTTTTTATTTGTATTGATTACGAAGATAAGGTTGCTATTGAAATGTTATTTTTAAGAACAATCATGCTCCTCGTAGCAGCTTTACATAATTTACGTAATGTTCAGATGAAGCGTGAATCCTAGATAGTTTCCCTCCCTCTCCTCCCTGCCCTCCCTCTGCATGTGGGAGGACAGTCTCGTATCGGACTGCGCAGCCCGGCCCCCTCCCTCTCCTCCCTGCCCTCCCTCTGCATGTGGGAGGACAGTCTCGTATCGGACTGCCCAGCCCGGCCCCCTCCCTCTCCTCCCTGCCCTCCCTCTGCATGTGGGAGGACAGTCTCGTATCGGACTGCGCAGCCCGGCCCCCTCCCTCTCCTCCCTGCCCTCCCTCTGCATGTGGGAGGACAGTCTCGTATCGGACTGCGCAGCCCGGCCCCCTCCCTCTCCTCCCTGCCCTCCCTCTGCATGTGGGAGGACAGTCTCGTATCGGACTGCGCAGCCCGGCCCCCTCCCTCTCCTCCCTGCCCTCCCTCTGCATGTGGGAGGACAGTCTCGTATCGGACTGCGCAGCCCGGCCTCCTCCCTCTCCTCCCTGCCCTCCCTCTGCATGTGGGAGGACAGTCTCGTATCGGACTGCGCAGCCCGGCCCCCTCCCTCTCCTACCTGCCCTCCCTCTGCATGTGGGAGGACAGTCTCGTATCGGACTGCCCAGCCCGGCCCCCTCCCTCTCCTCCCTGCCCTCCCTCTGCATGTGGGAGGACAGTCTCGTATCGGACTGCCCAGCCCGGCCCCCTCCCTCTCCTCCCTGCCCTCCCTCTGCATGTGGGAGGACAGTCTCGTATCGGACTGCCCAGCCCGGCCCCCTCCCTCTCCTCCCTGCCCTCCCTCTGCATGTGGGAGGACAGTCTCGTATCGGACTGCGCAGCCCGGCCCCCTCCCTCTCCTCCCTGCCCTCCCTCTGCATGTGGGAGGACAGTCTCGTATCGGACTGCGCAGCCCGGCCCCCTCCCTCTCCTACCTGCCCTCCCTCTGCATGTGGGAGGACAGTCTCGTATCGGACTGCCCAGCCCGGCCCCCTCCCTCTCCTCCCTGCCCTCCCTCTGCATGTGGGAGGACAGTCTCGTATCGGACTGCGCAGCCCGGCCCCCTCCCTCTCCTCCCTGCCCTCCCTCTGCATGTGGGAGGACAGTCTCGTATCGGACTGCCCAGCCCGGCCCCCTCCCTCTCCTACCTGCCCTCCCTCTGCATGTGGGAGGACAGTCTCGTATCGGACTGCGCAGCCCGGCCCCCTCCCTCTCCTACCTGCCCTCCCTCTGCATGTGGGAGGACAGTCTCGTATCGGACTGCGCAGCCCGGCCCCCTCCCTCTCCTACCTGCCCTCCCTCTGCATGTGGGAGGACAGTCTCGTATCGGACTGCGCAGCCCGGCCCCCTCCCTCTCCTCCCTGCCCTCCCTCTGCATGTGGGAGGACAGTCTCGTATCGGACTGCGCAGCCCGGCCCCCTCCCTCTCCTACCTGCCCTCCCTCTGCATGTGGGAGGACAGTCTCGTATCGGACTGCGCAGCCCGGCCCCCTCCCTCTCCTCCCTGCCCTCCCTCTGCATGTGGGAGGACAGTCTCGTATCGGACTGCGCAGCCCGGCCCCCTCCCTCTCCTACCTGCCCTCCCTCTGCATGTGGGAGGACAGTCTCGTATCGGACTGCGCAGGACTATGACGCAATCAGGAAACATTTCCGAAGCGATGGGCCAACAGTGTTCACTAACAACAACTTAGATCTCAGTCATGGTGATATATTATTCATTTGTGGACAACAGAACGGCAATTGTTCGTCAAATAAGTTTCTAATGCATTCAAAAGGTGTGACGTAGTGGTGCATAACTTCCTTGGACCCACTCACGGTAATTTGAATAATTATGGTTTGCCCAAGGACCGGTGATACCCTGGGTATTCATTACCATGCAGCCACTCCTTTCCGGTGTGAATTAGGCATAGTTTCGATTGAGCGTGCTGCCACAACCTGGTGTTAGATCACATCGGTTACCACTTTCTTTTCCGGTACCACCGAAAGCCAAATTAGATACCTGACCTAACCATCACATTGTGTTTCGAGATAAATTCCATGCTCCTACTAAAATAGTTTTCTTTTATGGTAACGAAAAACAATCTAAGACACTGTAATTTCCTTTTCCAGGTTTTGGTTGCCATTTGCCTGCATCATTTTCGTAGGAACTTTCTTGTTCCTTCTCCCCGTTCGATCTGCGGCCACTGCACTGGTAGCTTGGCGCGGGAGGGAGGGACACACCACTATGTGGTCACGTGTCGGCTCGCCATGCCTGCCATGATGGGGCGGCTCTGCCCTGCTCGGATGGTTCCGAGCAGGGCGGCCATGGCGCAGCGTCTGCCCCGAGGCGCCAGCCCGACCACCGGCGGCCGCATAAAAAGCCCGACCCACCGGGCGACCTTGGACAGACACAGGCCGGAGACCTTGCCCGGGGCTGGCGGCTGCCGCCCGGCCTGTCAGGACGGCAGCCGAGACAGGGGTCACGCAGGGAGAGCGCGATCCTCTACCCGGCCGGGTCCCCTGTCCAGTCCTGGAACTTCCTGGGAGGGAACACGGGACCCGGCACAGATGGTGGACCGGGCCGTCAAGGATGGGGCACAGAACAGGATGACCTCTGGAGCACCTCCGACGCCTGACTACCGTCCCCACCAGACCAGTCGGCCTTCAACCCACGGTGGGATGGAGGCAGGCACCTCCATTAGGAAGATGTACAGATGTCTGATGAGGCCCCTATTTATTTTAGGGCACGATGTGGCGAGGCTGGCACATTCCCAACCACAGAGGGCACGCGATTAGAAGTTTGTTTTTGTCATATGGCTAGTCTCCTGTCGCTAATATTTAAGATGTTTATTAACAAAGGGTTAATATAAATTTATTGAAGGAAGCTAAAGTATTATGCAAACGTAAAAATATGATAAACATTTTCACTACTTAAGTCCTGTTTTTCGACTGATTTGCTCATGCGCTTTCAACAAACCGGTTATATCAACAATGATCACGAAAAATCAAATGTTTACCCAGCCAAGCATCAATATCGTACTATCGATTAATACTCATGCACCCTTCACCGGGTTGATCTGTTCTCTGTTCCAGTATGAACACTGAGTCTGAACAAATCGCCCAATCCTGGCGGTCACGCCAGATCATCACATCCTGGACGCTGCTGTCCAGTCAGCAGGAGTTGACCTTGATAGGGAGAGGTGCATACTGCATACCTAGCGGTGCTCGGTGTCGGATTCAAGGCAGCCGTAATTCCAATTAATAGTATCGCCGGTTCGGTCATCACTATGGTATGCGTCTGTTGAACTGTGTACCGCCATCGTCACGGTCATAAATATTACACGGCAAACTCCTGCAGAGGTTACACGAGAACGAGAAAGCATCTTGGGAATCTTGGGAATGAATCTTGGGAACAAGGGAATGTTTCATCTTTGTACTGGTTTTGAACTGAGATAGCCATTATCTTTGGCCGTTATTGAAATGTCTAAATTATTCAGATCATTCTCCAAAAAACTTAGCCGTTTTTAAGCAATTGAATTTATAATTTGCAAAATGGAGTCTATGGTAGTGCCGCCGCTGATTGGCTGACAGCTACTTCAAGATTGTTGGTCCTGGAAGTCAGACGACCTGTATTTCTCGAACCTTGGCTGGATTACCGAGTACGATTTAAACAACGGCCAACGTGATGGGTTGCGGTCCAAGTTGAAGTTTTTCGCGTTGTTTGAAGTATCAGTTATGGATTGATTGATTTTAATAAATATTGAGCTATCGCAATGCCTCGCACTCGTCATTGTGTTCTGTGCGGGAGAAGACACAGTTCAACAATGCTCGTATTTAAGTCGCCAGAATTGGCTGAAACGATTGTGTCATATAGTTGGCAGCGTAAGGGTTTCTCTATAGCTCTATGTAGCTCAATATTGACGTCATCATCCCAAATTTAAAAACTTAATTTATATAAAGTTGAATGACTTTTCGAGGTAAACATTATCACCATCGTTTTCAACAGCACTTACTTCATATTTTATATTACAACCAGCGTATATTCAACAGCTTTCAGAAAGGTGAAACATTCCCATTTAAACGGTTCATTACTAGACGTAGCTTCGCGTCTGTATTTTATTCTCTATCGTTTAAACGGTGCTTATGAACGTACTGCAATACTTCAGTAACACGATCTGTTGCTAGTGACACAGCAATACCGACGCATGCACTGGTGCATTATCAGAGCCAGAGCAGTTTGCCAGCTCTGTATGAGTCACGGCAGCGCCAATGGCCGACTCTCGTCAGGGTGGGCCGCACTGTGTGTGGGGAGGGGAGGGGAAGGAGGGAGGGAGGGAGGGGAGAAGGAGGGAGGAATGGTGCGTGGGCGGTGGCGACGGTGGCAGTGGAGGTCCTGTCTCCACCGGCCGCCGGCCCATGGACCCGCTATGTTGCGTCAAATGCCCCTCCTCCTTCGCTTCTGTACACACGGACAGGCGCGATATGAATATTTGATTAGAAAGTGAAACAGTGATCAGATAGGTCGGCGACGAAAGGGCTGCCGGCGCCACACGGGCCGGCGCGGGCACTCGCTGACACGGCGCGCGATGCGAGACGCCTGAGCGTGCTGCGAGCGTTATCTGGAGCACCTCAAGGAGATCAGATGCCGGTGCTGTCGGACCGTGTTTGTTGGCTGTGGCGCCGCTGTGATGCGTGCAGTGAGTTGTCACCTGTTAACATGTTACAGTGTCACACGCCTGCTGTCTCCAACAGGCGCAACAAACACCTCAGCGGCACCACTCACTTGCTGCCGTCGAAACCGACGTCGGTGCCGTGGATAGTTAGCACGCCGACCCGGGCGTAGGCTTTGGCCACGCGCCGGTTCCGCTCGAACACGATGATCTTGGCCCAAATCTCATCGTCGATCGAGTCCCACTTGGCCAGCACTTCCCTGATGTGGTCCTGGAAACGCACACGGCACGTGGTGAGGTGGTTATTCACACATGTAGCGGGACATCTGTGTAGAAATGTGTCACTCGTTACGGAAAAGGAGACAAAGAGGTGAAGGGACGTACAAAGAGGCGGGGGTGACAGGTGAGACATGTAGTTCTGGAAAAACTGGAATGACGTGGTAATGATGTGTAAGCGGAACGTAAGGCCAAGGCAAAACAAGAATAATCAAGGTTATGTATGAATAACACCAAATATAGCTAAAGAAGGGAAAATTATCAGGTTAAAGAATACCCGTAGAGATAAACAGGAAGAAGAGACAATGATCAAGTAAAACAACGCAATAACAGTGGGGAAAAGAAGGAAAAATAAGATATTTAGATAAAGATGGGCAAACAAAGGAAAAGGGAGGAACAGCAGAGAAGGAGAGTGAGAGGGAGAGGGAGAGAGACAGTGAATAGTGAGAGGCTGCAATACGGAGATACGCGCTGGAAATCAGCCTACAAACTCAGTGATGCCTGAGCGCACAACAGCTGATCAGTCTATACGACGGCCAGCGGCCGTTGACCTGGATCCGGCCGTGAGCAGGTGGTCAGTACCTACACGGCCCCGCCCGTCGGCCCGCCCCGCAGCGCGTGGCGACGGCAGCGAACCACTTCACAACTCGTGCACATCGAGATCCGGCGCCGCAGCCACGCGCCACTGCGCCGGCCGGTCAGAGACTGCAGCGGCGACATAGAAAGTATCGGGAGACTGCACGGCTGTGTTGGCCACTAACACCAGATAGCCGCAGACTGCACGGCTGTGTTGGCCACTAACACCAGATAGCCGCAGACTGCACGGCTCTGTTGGCCACTAACACCAGATAGCCGGAGACTGCACGGCTGTGTTGGCCACTAACACCAGATAGCCGCAGACTGCACGGCTGTGTTGGCCACTAACACCAGATAGCCGCAGACTGCACGGCTGTGTTGGCCACTAACACCAGATAGCCGCAGACTGCACGGCTGTGTTGGCCACTAACACCAGATAGCCGCAGACTGCACGGCTGTGTTGGCCACTAACACCAGATAGCCGGAGACGGCACAGCTGTGTTGGCCACTAACACCAGATAGCCGGAGACTGCACGGCTGTGTTGGCCACTGCCACCAATCATTGGAGACTGCACGGCTGTGTTGGCCACTAACACCAGATAGCCAGAGACTGCACGGCTGTGTTGGCCACTAACACCAGATAGCCGGAGACGGCACGGCTGTGTTGGCCACTGACACCAATCATTGGAGACTGCACGGCTCTGTTGGCCACTAACACCAGATAGCCGGAGACTGCACGGCTGTGTTGGCCACTAACACCAGATAGCCGCAGACTACACGACTGTGTTGGCCACTAACACCAGATAGCCGCAGACTGCACGGCTGTGTTGGCCACTAACACCAGATAGCCGCAGACTGCACGGCTGTGTTGGCCACTGCCACCAATCATTGGAGACTGCACAGCTGGCTCAGCCACTAGCACCAGTCCCGCGGCGCGAACTTGACAGAGCGGCCGGCCGACCCGGTTTCATGGGGCCGCGATCGAAAGTGTTCTCGATTCGTGTCGGCCGCAGGCGGTGTCTGCAGGAGTGGTACCTGGGGCCGGCGGCGGCGGTCAGCCCTCATGGCAAGCTGCCAGAGCTGTGGTGGGGCGAGGCGAGCCGAACGAGCAATCAGCAGCCTTGAACTGAATACTGATAATCGAATCGGACAACGCAATGCGGGCAGTTATCCAGTTATACGGTGATTGATTGGTTAATTTGCCTATTTTAATGCTATCTTAAATATATGTTAACTCTGATGACTGATGGCCAATCTTGGACAACTTAAGTTATCGTTTAATACGTTTCTTTCACATACAACTGGTGCATTCGTTGACGGAAAATATATAATCTAATATCGCATCCACTTGTAAGCATGCTTGTCCATCATGTAACTTTCAACTCAAGATGACAGCAAAAACTTCCCCTGTCCTGGACATCCCGTGGCGCCATGTGTCTTCTGTACACAGCAGGACCAGTTGTCAGCGACGTGCCACCGACACTATCCTTCAGCCGCCTTACAATCAGCCTGATCCGAGTCACGGCAGCTCCGACCGGGGCACAGCGCGGCGTGACGTCATCAACCGTCTCGGCCCGGCTTGTACCACCCTGCACTGCAACGCCCCCGCGGCGGGTTTCAACACCGCCTCCCCGCCGCCGCCGCCGCTGCGCCACACTCGCCGCCGGGCCCCACTCGCGCGGCAATCACCCCTAGCTCCGGCCCGGGCCAGGCCGTAATTTCAAACCAATCAATCTACTGTACGCTCGGCTAACGGTGCCCGCCACCATCAGCACATAAACCAAAACAGCCTGCAGGCCCGGCCAGGGGCCTCGGGGGACCTCCGTGGCCTCTGGGGACCGCGGAGATGAGGATCGGATGATCAGAGGGTTAGACGGCGGGCCAGGATTTGACGGCCGGCCATCGGCTCGAGGCAGGCCGTCAGACTGTTGTGCAGTCCGACTCCGGTGGAGTGTGACGGGAGGCCGATAAATCGAACGGCAGCCCGTGGTCATGGACTGTAAACGTTAATTGGTGATGGTCTCCAGCTGAATTGCCGTCGGGCAGCCGGGGTTTCATTTGCTCTACCATCTGCATTGCGTTTTTGAAGTCATTGCATGCTTCTGACACCTTTTCAATGTGAAAGTAAAAGTACTCTCCCATGAAAACATTCCGTACGATTCACAACCCTATCCAATATATCCAAATAAGATCCAAAACATTCCCCATATAAGATCATTCCGTGAGATACCTGTCTCCTCCCTCCTCTCCTTTCCTCTCCTTCAACTCGCTCCCTCCATCGGCTCCTCTTGGCACCACTCCCGATGACGGCGGCGATCGGACGGAAAGAGCGCGACCCGACGACCCGGGCGGCCGCGTTGCATCACCGGCCGACGGCGCAATATCGCTCAGGGCACGACGACGCCGCGTGTCGCCGGCTCGCCGCCCGATCGGCCCCCGCCGCGCTCTGACCCGGATCGCCGCGCTGAACCCTGCACCTGGCGACAATGTCGAGCAAGTGGTGCGGGGAAAACACGACAGCTGGCGCCGGAAGAACGCAGTCTGTCGGAAGAAACTGTCAGGTGGCGTGTGTCGCCTCGCCAGCGTTGTGTCGAGGCGAGAGTTGGGGCGGGTGTGGACTGTCTTGGACCCGTGGGTAGCGCTGGTGATAGCGCGGCATGCCTTGGAGGGCAGCCAGCCCGCGCCCGCTGTGGCCGCCGAGGCACGCGGGGAGCTCGGGCGGCCGTCCGCCACCGGAGTCGTTAACACACCGAACCAGGTCAAGGCGGGCGGTCGGCGGTGGTTCGCGGCGGTTCGGGGCGGTCCGTGGCGGCGGACGGCGGCGGTGGGCCGGCTCAGACAGACTGCCTGGTCGTCAGCTCCTCCGCCGTCCTGCCTCCTGCTGGCAGACAGCCAGCCCTGCATACCCCCCCCCCCTCCCCCTCCAACCGGGTAGACACGGGGCGTGGTCCCGGGCCCGGGCAGGATGAGACGGTGCCTCGGATCCCCTCCCGACCACGCCCTGCCGTGCAGCGTCGGGCGGGGTCGGCCGGCTGGCATTGAAGGGCCAGCGCTCCGAGCCGGGAGCGCCAGCACAAAGGAGCCGGGCAGGAAGTGGTGAGGTGTCCAAATCATCACGTCGCGCTAAACGCCGCTGATGGCCCGGAGATTCAGAACAGATTTGTAATCATGGATCATTGTCACTTGAAGGTATGACGCAAATTGAAATTCCTTTGGAGTGAACGGAGAAGATTGTACTGTGATTATCCCTAGTGGTTAATCAATGTTTTCCAGTAAAATGCCTATAGAGAAAACTATTAATACTTTTGAATCACATACTGCGATTATCTATCACCAGTAAGGCGCCGTAGTTGGCGATGAACGAGCGAGCGCGAACGAAATGTATGGTGAATTGCAACTCGATCGGGCAAGTAGTTTCTGAGATACAAAAAGGTAAGCACGTGCGCACCTGCAGAGGCACCCCACCCCTGACTTGTGGGAAAGCGGCGGCTGATGGATCCCTAACCACACACCAAATTTGAACACAATCGGCTCAGTCGTTCCTGATATATAGAATAGGGGTGTGCACGTGCGTACGTGCAGAGGAACTCCACCCCTGACTTGTGGGAAGGCGGTGGCTGAGAGGTCCCTAACCACACACCAAATTTGAACACAATCGGCTCAGCCGTTCCTGAGATATAGAATAGGGGTGTGCACGTGCGCACGTGCAGAGGCCCCCCACACCTGACTTGAGGGAAAGTAGCGGCTGAGGGGTCCCTAACTACACACCAAATTTGCACACAATCTGCCCAGCCGTTGCGGATTTTTTTGCGATAAAGCACTTTTCAACACCCCTCACGCGGCACGCGCCACGCGCAGTGGTAGTCAACCACGTGAGTCAGCACTGGTCTCAAACAGAGTAGGTTGGAAGGGGCTGCTCAGCGAAGAATCCCGCTTGTAAATCGGACGTGCAGTTGCAGAGATATTAGCTTCTCAAAAGCGTCGACATGGGCCGGGCCGGGTTGGGTTGGGCCGCTCATATTCAGATTTTCCCCATGCACCACGGAAGGACGAGCGAGCGCTTCGCGCTCGCTCGTAATTATTTCCATACCATCATCAGCCTGTGTGCAAAGTACTCGAATAGAAGCAATTCGAGATGATGAACACCAACACAATTAAGAAGAGTGAAGCACTTGGCGAAAATATATCCTTTCTGGCTGTGATATATGATCGTCATTCGCTTAGGTCGTGTTTTTTTCTCAGAGAAGGTGTCTATGTATACCCGACAACTGTAATTATGTGTGGCCTTGGCAGACAATGCAGGGCTGTTAAACGAGCCATGAGGAAGTCTGTAACGTTAGTCATAAACTCGCGCCAAACACGGTGTCTCGGAAATATAGAGCTACACCAGTTTCCCTGCATGGGGCGGAAATCCATTACTCAGTCAGGCAGGTAAAGAACCCAGATTTGCAGCGTTCCTGTCACGAAAGCGGAAGGTTTCCAGAATTAACGTGCAGCGTTACCGATGGAGACATTCGACGTCATCAGGTTCAACGACCTCTGAACCTTAGCGAACAACACACCCGAGTGTCAGCGGCGTGCGTGGTCTTCCCTGAAGCGTACACAAATACATTGTTTACCCGGCATGCCGCGTGGTATTCAAATACCGTGAGGGACGCGAGGGAGAACGGAGACACAACAACAGCCGGCTGTTGACATCCGGGAATAGCTGAGCCGCCAGCTGGGGCTCCTCCCCCGTCGTGTGTCCGCAGCTGTGTCCGCAGTACGGGCGGAGGGCGGAGGGCGGGCACCCGTGGCCAATGCGGCAGGGCGAGTCTCCCTGCATGTTGACTCGAATTATTGCCGGCCCGCGTCACCTGCCAACGGTCCAATGAGGCAGGCGAGGCTCCCTGCATGTTGACTCGATTATTGTCGGCCCACGTCCCCCGCCAGCGTCCACCGGTGGACACAAATGGGTCGACACCCAACACCGTCACCTCGTACTTCAGAACGGCGGGCAGGTAAAACCCGGACCGGCTCCCGACTGCCGCGGTCAGCTGGCAGGTCGGCGTGTGTGTGTGTGTGTGTGTGTGTGTGTGTGTGTGTGTGTGTGTGTGTGTGTGTGTGTGTGTGTGTGTGTGTGTGTGTGTGTGTGTGTGTGTGTGTGTGTGTGTGTGTGTGTGTGTGTACCTGATACACCTGTCATTGCTGAGTGATGGTGGACATAGAGCGGGAACCTTTACCCACGACACAAGTCGCGATATATCGCAGAAACTCTGACTAAGTTGGACTTATCGTTGGATTTTGCGAAATGTTCATGTATCCAGACAAAGGAAGTCAATTATTCTGAAGATCGGAGTGATTTATACCTGCATCGACTGTAAGCTTTATTGGATAAACGTAAGGGCATACCTGCAATTGAATACAAACAACTACTGAGCAGTATCGGAGTACAAGGCATTGGGAGAAAACTATCAATAGCTGTCGTTATTTCGCAATGCCGCCTTGGAGCACATGGACAAAACAAAGACGATGTAGTTACTCTTGCTTCCGACAGATGTCAGTACCATGTGAGCCGACTGTCCAGAGCACTTATCGTACTCCGCGAACAAATACGACGTGTCACGAAGCATGTGAGCTACATTAGCACATAAACCTCCTAACCTATCGCCGATAGAATCTCAGAGTTCACTTAACTATGTCATAAAGGAACTAACTGCGCCAGCCTTTTGCGACATACCTTTCACGCACCGTTCCTTATGTATTTCCTAACACACCACGCCCCTCAGAAAACTTGTCTGTCATTGGAAAAGCTTCATCCGCTCCTACCGACTGCGTCTGTTGGAGTGTGTGGTGCGTGTGTGTCATTTGGACTCGGTTTGCTGGCTGATGGGATTCGCTTATTACCGCCTTGCGGCTCTGTTAAGCGCAGTCGGTTAACTGAAGGGCGACGTGACGTGGGTCCTGCCTGGGGCGTCCTAAAAACGCGATCGTCGAGCGGTGCCGATGATTGGAATGGTTTCTCAACTGATAATTGAACAGGCAGCCAAATTAAGTGCCAGAGACCCTGCGCCGCCGGAAAATTCAGCGTCCGATTACTGAGACCGCGACGCGAGGCATCAGCTGACTTTTTCCACCGGGCTGAGATCTGTCCTCAAGGCGGATGTCGTGCAAGCAGGATGGTGGGGATTTGCGACATTTTTGGTGCCAACTTTTCTCTTCTTACGTAAATACCAAGCTCCGTGAGCAGAGCATACATGGTGATGCACAGTAATCCCGGTGATATTAAAACCAGTTGTAGGTGATCACTGGTTGCAAGGGGAATTTAGTTCACAATTTTCGTTTTGTTCAAAGTATGCCTGTTGGCTGATATAAGTTATGCTATCCTAAACCATTTTTAAATGGCAAGAGCTGTTTTAGAATCAATAGGTTTGTAGTTATTCTACGTACACAATACCTAAGGAAGCCGTTTTTTTGCAAACATATAAGGGGCATAATTTTAATAAGTCTGATTAGCAAAAAAGCATTAGATTAGCAAAAACAGCCGTCAAGCTAAATTTCGAAATATGCTGTTAAAGCCAGTCAGCAGTTCTGTGATGGCAGTCAACCTACTCCAGGTGTTGAACCCCGACAAACACACACACACACACACACACATAACACACACACACACACACACACACACACACACACACACACACACACACACACACACACACACACACACACACACACACACACACACACACACACACACACACACACACACACACACACACACACACACACACACACACACACACACACACACACACACACACACACACACACCACTCACTAACTCGCCGGCGGCATTTTCCACAATTAACTGTGTTACGAGCAGTGAGAGTGGCGTTACGGTCGGTTAGGCGCTTCCGAGCTGGGTCGCTCGAGGCAGCTCGGGCTCCGACCGCGGGTTAGCCGGGCGCCACGCCTCGGCATAAAAGTGAAACGGTGCGCCCTGCGTCCGACGGCCGCTGGGCCGGCTCGGCTACACAGATCGGCGGAGGGCTGGCCGACGGGGCGCCGACGGGTGTATACCAGGTCAGGAGGGGAGCGCAACGGGACTGTCGCTGGTGTCCGCTCGACGCAGGTGGAGCATAGGACTTCCCGTGACAGTCAGTTACCGAGCAAACGGCGGTCAGCAGGAGACCGGAAGGGACAGGAAGCGTGTGAAGCGGAAGTTCGTGATACGAACACTGGGCAGAGAGGGCAATGTAAGGAGAAGCTTTGGCTGGTCACTAAATGTGTCAGGTGTTCACTTCTCTTCAAACGTGACTGATTGTAATCTGTGTCTTGATGTCAGCCATCACGTTTTCGAAGTGACACAGGGACACATCATTCTCCATCTTCTAAAAGATGGACGTCAAAGCCCATACAAGGAAAGAAAGAAGACTGATAACCGGATCTTTTGAGTTGCCACATTCACGTTTCATTCGAGTCCTTGGGCTGTTCAATTTCACCTGTCACTGTTCAATTTCATGTATCTGCGACAAGCTCGCTTTGTAACCTCTGCACAGGACATCTTGTTCCTAAGACAGCCGAACATTACCACATCGCATCTGAAATATTATCTTATTACCAGACCGACACCTAGGTGAGGCCACGGTCATCGTGGGTCCATTCAAATTTCACGTGTGTCCCACCTAGCCGTGACTGGAAGTATGACTTATTTACATATTTCCCAACGATCCTATGATCGATGCACACACATTGGGCCATTCCAACACCGCACTCTGCATCCCTTTATCCAGGCACACCTGCCGTCTAACACCGCACCCTGAAACCCTTTATCCCGGCACACTCGCCGTCCAACACCACACTCTGAAACCCTTTATTCCGGTACACTCGCCGTCCAACACCCCACCCTGAAGCTCCTTTATCCCGGCACACTCGCCGTGCAACACCGCACCCTGAATCCCTTTATCCAGGCACACCTGCCGTCCAACACCGCACCCTGAAACCCTTTATCCAGGCACACTCGCCGTCCAACACAGCACCCTGAAGCTCCTTTATCCAGGCACATTCGCGGTCCAACACAGCACCCTGAAGCTCCTTTATCCAGGCACACTCGCCGTCCAACACAGCACCCTGAAGCTCCTTTATCCAGGCTCACTCGCCGTCCAACACCGCACCCTGAAACCCTTTATCCTGGCACACTCGCCGTGCTGCGGCCGATTAAAGCCAGCTCAGGCGGCAGACGATTGATGCTGGGAATGGGGCGGAACACTCACGCTGTAGAGCTTCTCCTTCTTGTACCAGACGTCGTCCTCCTCCTCCTGGTAGGCGGGCTCCAGGTTCAGGTCGTCCCGGGACCGGCTGAGGATGCGCCGACGGCTCACCATCTCGTTGGAAGCGTTCCTGAAACGAACCAGACAGTTAGTTGTGAGCATTGCCGAGCCGGACATTGTGTGGACATTGCCGAGCCGAGATATGGGTTTTCTGATGGCTGTAGCGGATTTCCTTCTGCTTTCAGCATGACGTCTAATCTGAGAAATCACCAGCTATTTCATACACCATGATTTCACATTTATGGCATTTATGATATCACATTTCATTCACATACATTTGCGATTATGAAAGTTGGTCTGCCAAACGAGTGTTAGCTTTTGTGCAAGTAGTAGAATGAAAACAATAACACAAGCATGAGCGACCAGTGTGTAACAGAGCTATTACAACGTCCCACTCAGGTAAAACCACTCAGGTGGGGTGAACCATCAACGTTTTCTATCTCAAAGTCATCGGTGCAAAGCCAAGCAGCAAAGACGGTAAAATCACATCGTCCGGAACAGTTCAGGCACGATACCGCCGAGACACGCAGAGAGAAACCATGACGTCACGACTCATGACACGCTCATTGAGCGCCAAATCGCGCGCGACCGGCGCGACCGGCGCGAGGGGAAAGGCGCGGCCGGTTCACGTGCCCCGGCATTGATGTTGTTGACTCCGACTCGGGTCTGCGTGCCCCGGCATCGGCAGTATGGACAGCTAATTAGCACTAATAACTGCTGATTGGGTAACCAGCCCGAAGAAACTCTGAGCAACACTGTTCAGAAAACAGAGCCAAAGGCTGGCGGTTCCGGCAAGTACCGTCAAGAGCGATGAGGGGTGTGATGTTTTATACAGCAATGGCCTACAAACTATATGTACGCAAAATAACAAGAGTTTCCTAAACTACTCGAAACCCTTGTTTTATTTGATACAATTGCACAAAAGACATGGCGTTATCAAAGGATTCCTAAATGTTATCTTTGATGACTTGCAACAAATACACACGTCCTTGCGTTGTGTTTTATATCACGACTTCGAGCTTTGAATAGTTTCAGCGCTGCGGGCCGTTATTTTCCCCCGGGGCCGGTCACAGTTAGGTGCGCGCTGTTGGCACGTTTTTACCTGGCTGCAGCGCATGGTAAAGAGAAAGCACGCCAGGTTCGGGACGTGGCCACAACGGGTTCCAGATCATTAGTCGGCGCCCGGCGGCTCCAAAAACCAGCCGGTGGCCGCACCGATCATAAACGGCAGGCGGTGGGCTCTAACTCTGGCTGCCGGTCAGGCGGTGCAGCCGAGTTACTCGCCACCCAATCTCTCTGCCCAACTCCACTGTCGGGTGAAGCTGCTTCCGAAAGGCTGGAGCAGTCGGAAGCCGTGATAAATGACCAGCATGCAACTGAAGGGAACGAGCGAAGTCATTTTACGGTGCGAGTCAGCGAGGAATTATGTTTTGAAACAAGCCACGTGACGCTATGACGGCATAACCGCAGTGCATACTGATGTGGCAACATAGGTAAATCTATATACTTGAACTGTCATAACTATTGTATTTGTTATGGTTTAAAGACCACACTGAAATATTTCAGCAGAATCATGTTCATAAAATATTTCACTGTTTTAGCTAAAATTGATGACAAGCTCAGCTGTTTCCAACTGTGGTCGCACATATTTAACATGCATAGCCGTAAGCGACATAACAGTTAAAAAATAATGTTCACCGTAAGCGCAGTGACGTTCTTATACTGTCTTATTGCGCAACCGCTCTAATTCCAGTTGTTAACGCAACCTATTCAAGTCGGTATGCATGTGCATTGTACATATCTGTCCCTCCTGACTCGACCACGAGTTAGCCAGACCGGACCAGTCTCCCGTTGATAGCCTGACTAGTGACCGGCTGATCGGTCCACTCCAATTAACGACACGTTTATTGATTGTGGAGCCTTGAGAACCACTTTCGAGCGGCGAGCCGGCTGCGGTGGCGCAACCGGTGGCAGCCGACCGCCGGCCGCGCCCTGTCCGTGCAGGGCAGTGCGGGCGGGACGGGACGGGACGGGACGGGACGGGACGCGACGGGACGGGACAGGACGGGACGGGAGGACAGAACTGACCGGCGCGGTGGGCAGTGACGTATGGATGCGACCGGTCCTGCGCGGGGCGTGTCACGAACACGTCTCGCCAGCTTCGTCTGCCAGACCGCACCGCTCCCCGCTGGCGGCCACCGTGACGCACAGGGTTTCCACACCGCCCCATCTACAAAGCCGCCGACTCGGAGGCGGTCGAGTTGTGACGAGGGGACAGAAAGGACCAATTAGTTCGGTATCTGCGGATCTCGTGATCTAGCTTAGATCTTCTGTAGGAAGGTCGGGTGGTGGTCCTGTCCTGCACCCACTCAGCCGGCGTCATCCGACACCGTCAAGCCCGCAGCTGTGTAGCGAGCCCTGCTGCGGCGCCTTATTTTCGTCATCGGCCAAAATACCGGTCCAAGGCCGGCCGGCCTGTTAGCGCGGCAGATAACGCAGCCCGGCGGCTGAAGGCTAGCCGGTGCAGGCGGCGGCCAACGGCGGTACAGCGGCGGTGGCGGAGGAGGTGGTAGTGGTGGTAGGGGTGGTAAGGCTTAGTTGCACCGGGCAGTCCCTGAGCCCCCACAGGCGGCGTCTGCGGTGAATTCTGCCGGCGTCTCCGCCACAGGGGGCTCTCTGACAGACTCCGGGCGCCCTCCCGGATCTCTCGCCGCCCCGTTGCCCCCTCGGCACTCCGCAGGCGCGCCGGCCCGGTCGGCTGCCGGTCGGGCCGGGCTGACCTTGCTCTAGACTGGGTCACGCGGCGGGGGTCTGCCCGCCGGGTTCCCTCCGGACCGCCCCCAGACCGACACGCCGAACACGGAGACCCCTGCTCACGGCACGGAGACCCGCCACTGACGCAACAGACAGCTGGCTGTCTTTGTTGCGGTCGTGACTCGGTTCACACAGTCACGTAAATTGGCCGAAGTGACGCGCGAATTCGCTGTGGCTTGCAGTCAGAAGGATATCGATGATACGCGAGAATTCCCGGTCCATTTTTATTAATAACCTGTCATAATACATGTGCGATTGTCGAATGCTAACTATTGCATTGGCAGAATGACTCATCCGTGTTTACATGGCTATCTTATATTGCTCATTGCATGTGCAGTGTCGTACCGTGAAATCGATCACACGTCACCACATGCCATATGGTCAGGTGCCGTTATCAGTGCCAGAACGTCACAAAGTGACGTGCGAATCTCGCGTGAATAGCCGGGTTCAACGGCACGCGACTTGATGACATAATTTTGGCTTTGAACTTGAAGCCCCCCCCCATGCACACATTAAGCTAATTAGCATTGCCAAACTGCCATAAAGAGCATGCTCAAATCGCGAACGCTCGAGCAAATGTCAGCGTGTGTGCTGCTCTGACACTTGCGAAAATGAGGTCATCTTTGACAAATGTGTTCGGCTTTGTCTACCTAGCAAGTAATCACGAGAAATTCGCAAATATATGCATGTAGATGTCAGGCACTGTGACCGGAGCACGTGCTTACAAGGACTAGTTCATTGTCTTGAGATCCGACCTTGGGAGCAATTTGGATGAAATCATGGCCATGTCGGCCATGTGTTGCGATCTTTGTGTGATAACCCTATTGTTAATACGCAGTGCGTGCAGTTCAAAAGAGTTGGCGATTCTGTAACAATGATTCATGGCTCTTGTTACAAATTTGAACAGCTCCTAATTCATTCATGAGTAATAACTGTCGCCATAATTCTCATCGCAAGTGTCATAGATCTCGTGTTGCGCGAAATCTATCGACACCCTGCTAGGTGAAAGGCCGAGCAATATGTGTAACTATCAGCTATCAAGCATGGGCGACCGGCTGAAGAAAAACGACCTGTCCCAGAATAGCCTCGTTGTGTGGCTGGATGCCAACACGAATAGAACACGAACATGCCACACCTTCCAGAATTTGTGGACAACTCAAAACGAGCGCTTCATTGGCGTTAACAAACGGTAAGACGTGTACAGCAGGCTCAAAATGAAATCACACTTGTATGTTGACCCAGGCTAAAACAAACCAGTCTGTCTGGTGACGTTACGACTGTGGAAAGGGAATCAATGATCCGATTCGCTTTACCCACTGTTAACATTGGCATTTTCTTTGCCTCAGCTCCCTGATACCAGTGTAGTAGGCCTCTAAGCTTTGTGTCACGTCACACTTCGTCAGTGCGAAGGACACACGACCTCCAGCACTTCCACTCCAGATTAGCCCCTGTGAGTCGCTCTCGGCTGATCCAGTCGAGCTCATGTGCGATGTAATCACTTCCCTCTTAGCGTGAGTCTCACGGACTGTTGACTCTGTCGTCACTGGCCGCCGCAGCTCACCACTCAGGTCGTCATTATCCGCAGCCAGCACCCCGGAAAGTCATTGACATCCGAGACAATGGTGTCTGATGGCGGTGGCGGCCCCGACGGTGGCTGAGACGGAGACGCGCTCACAATGCGCCCATAAACCGACACCGGCTCGCACCAGTGGTGACCTCTCCAGCACCCGGGGTGTTCAAGTTCCGGCGGCACAGGCTCTGTGTCCCGAATCCCCATTCTGCCCGGACCATAGCAGCTATCCGAAGGGTGTTTAAACATTATTATCTTCCCTGTATCCACAGTCTCCAACTGCTGAAGTCTGTAAGTAGGCGTAAATATATCAACACATTGATTCCAGCATCTGTTGCCAGAGCAGTAATGCACTTAAGCAATGACAGCTGACTGTTTTGAAAATGAAGAACCTGGCAAGATCAACGTGTTGGTGGGATAAGATGGTTAGCATGCTGGAACAGAGAACGTGTCTCAAACAAACAAAGCCATCTGTGAACTGTCAGTCCTCATTACGCCGGACGGGGGACGAATATAAACGGTGTCGGTGCTGCCGAGTGGAGACCAATCACAGGTAAATTCAGGGCCGCTGCTGCGTACGACAACCGCACGCGGCCGATCCGAAGGCAACTCTGACAGTTAGGAGCCGTTTTCAGCCTGCCGCGCCGCGCCCGAGTACTATTGACCTTCCCTGATTAAGGCATTGACCCAATTTCGGCCGGCCGGTGGGCGTCGGGCCCGTTCTGTGACGAAACCGACGCGGGGTGCGCCGTACCTGGCCGCCGCCGCCGCGCCGGTGTCGACAGGCCGATTCGAGGCGTCTTGCGGCCGCTGTCTCGTGAGTCAGCCGACGCTCGACTCGAGCACTCTGGACACAGAATGCGGACGCGTCGCCAGTGGCTGGGAAGAGATGTTTCCCAACACGGAGATGTGTCGGCTGACAATGACTGGAGACTGCGGGCCGCCCCAGTCTGCCACGCCGAGAGCCCGGCTAGCGCCCCGAGAGCGACAAAGTAGCCTCGTTTGCGGCAGACGCGCCATAGTGAGTATTTTAGTGGAATGCGGGCCAAAGGGAAGGGGACTGATGGCGCTCTAGAAAGGAAGATTTGTTTGAACTGAACGTGTCAGCACATGTACACGTGCAGGTGTTTGCACAACCATCATATGGGAATGAATGGGCACAGGGAGACGCTATTTACTTATGTATGCTGTTCATGTCACGTTATGTCATTGTCACTGACATTGATCAAAGATATTGTGATGCACCGAGTCAAAGTACGAAACCAGACACAATAATTATTTATGACGCAAATATGCGTTAAATGAGTACATAAAGGTGTCAGTTTGTCCAGCTCAAACTACTCTCAAACTCAACTAGTACAGCTCAAACTAGTCAACAACAAAAAATACTTTTGACAATCAATTTATATTATTCGCTATGACGGGTGACACACTTTTCGTTTCAGCTAGTAATGTATGCGCACCTAATTGTTGTACTCGATTCCATAGATCAACAGCTGAGCATAGCGTAGCGAAATCAGTTTTCAAAAATGGTTATACTGCTACTGTGAATGATTCATGCCAATGACGTTCCATTACAACGCTTAGCTATGTAGACAATCGTGCACAGCTGCTTATCCAATGCGGATCACATTACCATATGTCCGATTCACCGCCGAAAGAAGGCAAATCGTTCGTCGTGGTCCTGTGCCAGATCCCGCCTGAATTTGTATGGGAATAGCACTCAGGCGATCTCACTGCCAGCCGTATTCCGTTTTACTATGTTGAAGCCGCACCTGGGCCCATTTAGAAGCCGCGGCGCGCGACCAACTGACCTCTTGGAGTTTCCTGGCCGATGTATCGGCAGAAAGTCGTACGTCTGCTCCTCGCGTCCCTCGGCTCCGCGACGGGGCCGGGTCGAGTAGGGACCCTCTTCTATCTCCTCGCGGCGGGGCCGGGTCGAGTAGGGACCCTCCTCTATCTCCTCGTAGGACGGAGTAGGGCGTGGGTTTCTGGACGCCATGGCCGTCTCAGACGCGTGACCGCTGCTGCTGCGATCGCCGCTGGTCACTGATCGGCCAGCTGACACGGTGACCCAGAGACCACCGCTGTCTGCACTGCCTCCCACACTGCGCCAGCTCTCTCACACACCACCGTCCACTGTCCACTGTCCACTGCACGCCTGGCCTGCCGGTCTTCCCAGCTCCAGCAGTCGCCGTCTCTCCCTCTCTCCCGGTCTCTCGGAGCAGCTCCTCGCGGCGTGGCGGCAGCAGACCGACTCGAGACCGGTCTCTCGCGGCGCTGACCGCTCACCGGCACCGGTGGCCCAAGGCTGCTCGCCGGGCCACTCCTGCTCCGTCAACTGGTGCGCTGCACGGCCCGCTCGGCAGGTCAGCGCCGCCGGCGGCAGCAGCGGAGCGCAGCAGGACCGGAAGCCTCGCCCGACGCGGCCCGAACCGGCTCGAGCCAGCCCGACACGGTCCGGCAGAATCACTGGACAGCGACGCGGAACGGCACTGTTCGCGGACACAGGACCACGAGCTTCTGATCGGTGCGGAGATTTTCCCGTCACAGCTCGCGAGCTTCGATCGGTTCGGCGTATGCGGTTTTCGCAGCTGTGCCGCTTTCTCGCGAGCTGCCGGTTTTAATGTTGGCGAGCGGTCGCTCAGTCAGCCGGACGTCACCCGGTGTTTGACCTGTTTCCGGTGTTTGACCTGTTTTGTGTATGCCAGCTTATCATTATCCAGCACCAGAAGTGCATATTTCGGGAATAAGCCCCTCTTCTGTCTCCAAGAGACAAATATAGTTCCACCAAGAGCTCGTGGCTGGCCTCATTCTCGGCCCGTCTGCCAATCCGTTGGCGGGTCCGGTACGAATCTGTTGGCGACAGTTGCGTCCGGCAGGCAGCCATCTGCTGAGGCTTCTGTCGCCAACATGCGGCCGCCGGATCCGTGCCGATTCGACAGGCGTGGCCGGGAAAGTCGCCAAACGCCTCCGGTACCGGTCCGACCGCTCCGCCAGAATCGGCACGTGCGCACGGATGCTCTGCATAAGTATGGTCAGCCAGGGGCGCTAGGCTGTCCAAGTGGCTGAGGATAACGGTATGGTACGGTGCGGTACGGTACGGTACGGTACGGTACGGTACGGTATGGTACAGTATGGTACAGTATGGTACAGTATGGTACAGTATGGTACAGTATGGTACAGTATGGTACACGCCTCCGCCTGAAGAAGCCGTGCAAGTCACGGCCAACATTAATAACGGCTGGTACACTGGCTCATCAGCGCTACCTTGTATGCCAGGCTTAAACAAGCACTGGGGTCTGGAAGGGATATGAAAATCGGAAATTCAAAGCAGGCTTTCCAAGCAGTGCGATCAAAAACCACAAAAAGTAGTCTGATTGGCTCTCGCTCGTCCTGTTCTTGCGGTGGCGTGCGGTTTTTGCCGACCAACAGTGGCGCCGCCGCTGCGGCTGCTTCTCACATCGTGACCCAACATCCTGTTGGTGTGCCGCGCGCACCATCCCCACTACTGCACTGCTCCATCACAACATACGGTGCGATGGCGTGTTCGTATGGATCAGGCGACGAGATTCAAGCAAACCCACCACATCCCGAAAAGCCGACACACTACTCGCAACGGACGTCGTCATCTCGCATGCAAATGCACACAGCTGGGGAGGTTAATCCGGTTTTACCGATGCGAACAATGCGTTCTAAGACGAGGTCTGGCAGTTCAGCGATACGGCGGCGGTATTTCGTTAACACTGGCTGAGCACTCAGCGTCATAATCACTCGGCTCGCGGGGGCCGGGCAGGGCCGGCGCGGCGGAACTGGGCCAGGACTGCGGCCTTGAGACTGCATTGAAATGGTGACCAGGGCTGAACTGGGGCGACGGCCGCCTCCCTCCCCCACTCTGCAACGCCGGCAGCGCTGCGCCGGAACCGCCGGAGCCGCCGGAGCCGCCGGGGCCAGCCGGAGCCGCCGGAGCCAGCCGGAGCCAGCCGGAGCCAGCCGGAGCCGCCGGAGCCGCCCAGGCTCCCGTTCCATCGGTGCCAAACCGCCAGCAGTTTCAGCCCCGGCCGCCACCGGGGAGGCAGACTAGGCCAGGGCTAATTATGCGGTGAAATTGAGAGTGGCAGCTGATGGCCGGAGTTGTGGATTCAGTATTCTGACAGAGGGTTCATGAGTCTGGTCAGCACGGAGTCACTCCGCGACGTCATCTGTCAGAGTCACGCCGACTGCTGGCCTAATCAGCCGAGAAGCCGTCCGGCACCCATCCCGAGTACATACATCGGCGACGGAGAAGCCGTCCGGCACCCATCCCGAGTACATACATCGGCGACGGAGGAACCGTCCGGCACCCATCCCGAGTACATACATCGGCGACGGAGGAACCGTCCGGCACCCATCCTGAGTGCATACACCGCCGACGGAGAAGCCTTCCGGCACCCATCCTGAGTACTCCACCAGAGGATCTCTCCTGTATTGGGACAAGACCGACGCTGGGCCGCCGCCGCCACCAGCCGACCACCCGGCCCGACACACACAGCTGACATGTTTGATTCCCCGCCGTCCGCCAGTCTACCGGGGTGACCCGGTCCGACCCGACGTCGGCGCCCTCTGTCACTGTCACTGTCCACTGTCACTGTCACTGTCACTGTCACTGTCACTGTCACTGTCACTGTCACTGTCACTGTCACTGTCACTGTCACTGTCACTGTCACTGTCACTGTCACTGTCACTGTCACTCCCGGCCCTGGATTGACGCCTTTCCGGTGGTCACGGGAGCTCCTCGGCCGCCTTCCGGTGGCCATTGAAACACCCCCGCCGTGAGACGAACCTCCCTCACAGCCGCTGACCGGGGAGTCATGGCTCGCGTCCGTGGGTCACACGCCCCCCCCCCCCATCAGGAGGACGCCGGCCGACGCGTCGGAGCCGACAGTTTCCGGATTTCTCCGCTAGTCCTCCGGTACATCCGGTCGTTACACCGGCACGTCACGCCGTGCCGAAGCGACAAGGACAACACTGTGATTAGAGGAGCGAGGTATTCAGGCCGGCATGGTTCATGCACCCGGTATTCGGTGAGGCTCAAGGTAGCTGGTTAGCGCGGTACGACTATGAGGTCAGCTGGCCAGCCGTGGCGAAAGTGGCTCCTACGCAGAACTACTGAAACACTCAAAACCTGCTAGCTGAAAACGATATAACAATGACACTTTAGCTCCGTTCATATCGATATTAAGGAGCAAGTAGGTGACAACTGCATACGCCATGTTGTCTCAGCTTTCGTTGGCGCTGAGTTGGTTGCGATAATCGGCTCGCGAAACAACATAGGTAGGAGGAATGCGGTCCGATCTCCAGATGAAAGTGATGTCCCCACCCCACCCGCCGTCCGTCGTCCGCCGGTCCCGTCCGGACCACCAAATCCAGCGAGTCACCGGTCCGCCAGGCATGGCGTCTTCCTGCTTTCGCCGCAGGGCCGTGCCTGCACGCCCAACGTGCACACTGCACATGCACAGCTACACCCGCGCATAACTTGTCAAAGTTAAAATAACTATACGGTACCTTTTCCGCGGAAGTGTGCCTTGTTAAATATAGACCGGTCTCGGGTGAATGTGAGCCTGTGAGGCTGTGACAGGGGTCGTTACACGGTGCTAGTGACGTGTAGACATGAAGTTAGTCACACCTTCGCGGTGTTTCGAGTCGGCGTTCACGTCTCCGGCCGGAAGGAACGAATGACTGCCCCGCTGAGGCACGGGGTATAATTCTGCGCATCGTCCGAGTGTAAAGGAGTACTTTTCAATAATTATATTTTTTTGCGATGTTTAACGATCCATTGTGGAAGATTCGAGGCAGCTGCCAGGTACGGGTGCGTGACGGCGAAGAAGGATCACACAAGATCTCGAATTAGTCCGAGGACCGAGGACAACACAAAGGGGTCAACACAATAGTCCGAGGACAACACAAAGGGGTGGAGCAGGAGATCAGCCTTTTGTTGTCCGTTCAGCAGTTACTCATCAGTAATTGATTGCGGATGGCCCATGATACATTCAAATAGAGGAGGTTTTACATGTGGTACTCGGTCAACCACAAATGTGGAATAATCGCTAAAATGTCCACAGAAGATTGGAATGCCCCTCCCCTCCCCACTCGGTGGTCAGCAGAGACCGCCTGCTAGGCGTGGGTTAATCGCTAATGCAAAACTTCCTCAGCACTAACCCGTGTTGTCCAAGATATTTAAATCTTAAAAACGAATAATTAACCCGCGCCGTGACGGTGCTCGGCGCCACCTTCGCCGTGCCCGGAGGGGGGGGGGGCGTTTCGACGCCCCATCTAACTCGGCTCTTATCGGACGTAGACAAACACCAAAACACCGTTCCAAAGCTCGTCAAAATGAATTTTGAAACTATTTCAGGCAATTATTTTCTCAGGTCAATATTGAGGTCACCAGAGGTCATTAAAGGTCAGATTTTTGTTTCTGTTTTAGGACTTCGCTCCAGAAATTCACAGATAGAACAGGAACTATGATAGCTAGGAACAAACGGGAAAAAATCAATGGAAAGCCCTTGCAAAAATGTGATCGACAAAGTGTCCTCAGATTTGAGCTCAGATAAATAGTTTAGGCTCCAGAGCTTATCAAATGTCAAAAAGGCTATTTTTAGCAAAACAGTTTTCACAAATATATTTTTTACCTAGCAAAGATAGGGCAATAACTTTGACCCCATCATGTTTTTCTCGTCAAGGCGCTTTGCATCATATGCATGACGACCAGGTTAAGTCAACTTAGAAATTTGACCTCAGGTCAAGGTCAAGTGGTGACTCAATTAGGTCATGTTGCATATTGGGAGACGTGCCTCGACGAGCCAAACACATTGGTGCCAGTTTCACTTCTCTATCTTGATGTTGTCGAGAGTTATTAGCAAACAAGTGTTGGTGACCTCGGGTGACCTCATCTGACCCTGTAGGGGTCACTGAACAAAAGTTGCACCTGGAACTTCAAGAATGGCCTATGATAACATGATCCAGAAGGAATTGGGCTGATATAATTAGTATCCTCAGAATAGGAAGCATTTGATTACTTCCCCATTGACTTATAATGGAGTGGTCACGACATTAACCCGACCTTAGGTAACCGATATACCAAAAAATCCGAGATAAATGTATTGTAGGTACTATGGCTCTTATAAAATCCTGTAGGTACGAAATTGATCGGCCAAAAAATGTGGCTGTGGTGTGACCGGAAACATTTTTGGAGGTGGGATCACGTGACCTGGTCTGGTGACCTGACCTGAGATGACCCGAGGTATTTTTTTTTACATAATGTGCGCAATTGTTGGCCGGGCCGAACAGCTGTGCCAAAAACGGCGGCACGCAGCGCCACCGTTTTTCGCTATCCTCGAAAAAACCTTAGGTGTGGGGGGGCGTCTAAACACCCCCCCCCCCCCTCCCGGCACGGCGCGGGTTAAGTCATACTTGGTCTGCATGGACATTTCACAGGTTACTTGACATACGACAGTTCAAAACATATCTATATGCAAACCATACACTATGATACAACACACATATAAATGCGAATGGGTGGAATGTGGATTACCGCTCGGTGAGTTCGGCAACCAACCAACAATTTTCCGTTTAATATCCAGCACTCCCGACCCCCTGAATCACTCAGGGTAGCCGTTTTGGGTTAAGGCGGATTGATACCACATACTTTCATTTAAAATGTTGGGTATTATTCTCCAATAACACCAGTCATTCGCTTGTCGTAAGATCCTGCTGTTTAAACCTGACCTGTGTCCACAGATAGCTCTCATCTATATGCACAAGTCACGTCTCTGCCACGATCTGTGATTCATTTATTCACCCATTCGTTCCAGCATTTAAGTCACGGTATATCCCATTCAAATATGTGTACACATTCTCCAAACCTAACGAGTATGTTCATAATTCTGTGTAACCAAGGCCCATCTCATTTGTTTTTCAAAACTAACAACTTTTCTCGTTGATATCCATACCGCTGTTTTAACTTCAGGCCTCCCCGTCCTTGATTTATGTTGCTGGCACTAGATGCAGAGATGATACAGAGATCATCATGCGTAAGAATCCGGTTGGATGCGGGTTATTCTACTTATAAATTACTGACATCATATTCAGAAAGACAACATAATTCAGCCATTTCCCAACGACTCAGCGCTCCTTGAAAGCTCCACCAGCTGTGCATTTCTATCAGCCATGCCAGCCCCCAGCAGAGTCTGGGACTGTCCCCCTCCCCTCCCCTCCCCTCCCCTCCCCTGCTCTCCCACCCCGAACTGGATCATTCAGAGCGGTCCCCTCGGCCCGCGGTGCCCACCGTTGCATTGGGCTGCCTCTGAGCTGCCGCTGGGTTGGTGCTGGGCTGGTGCTGGGCCGCCGCTGGGCCGGTTCCTGGCCGCCGCCAAGAGCAGGCGAAAGTGTCCGCTGCCGGCCGTCTCTCAAGGTTCAGCGGATACCGCGCCCGCTCACCAGGCAGCGCTAGTGTTGCCGGACCTCCCGAGGACGCCGGGCTCCTCCGGGCTGGGCCTCAGCCGGGTATCCCGCGCCCACAGGCATTCACGAGAGATGTATGTTAATCGGAACATGAAGCAGTTGTAGCACCAAGCATTGGGTGGGGGGTGGGGGGGGACTACTCGGAGTAGAACACCTTAGCCTAGAGACTATCAAAGTACACACAATGCTGTCATAACATATACAACCACTTTTAAAATTCCAAGGAAAGAACAAGTATGTCATGCCGTCTCTGGAAAACAGCAGTGGTGTGTCATACTATGTCACGCCTGCCATGACATGCCTCCAAAACCTGGCTCATCTGCCGTGCTGTCTCTAGGCGGCAGCAGAATACTGTCATACCATGTCATGTCATGCCTGGCATGCCGTCTTTAGACAGCGACAGTGGGTTGCCTGCATCCCTGTCATGCCATGTCATACCATGCCATGCCATGATATGCCTGCCATGCCGTCTCTATGAAGCGGCAGTGGGTTGCCTGTATTCCTGGCATGCCGTGCCTGGCATGCCATCGTGCCGTTATCCGGCGTGTTCTCTCTGTCTGCTCTAATGGCCGCCGTGCGGTTCCGAGGTGCCTCCGCCGCCTGACCCCTGCACCCCTGTTTCCGCCGACAGCTCTCTCCCCGGGGTCGCCAGGCCCGCCACCGGCGCCGACACCGCCAGCAACACCTCGCGGAAATGGCGGTGCAAGCTTTCCGCGGTGGGAGGTGTACAGTGGGCGCCCGAGTCCGACGCCATAGCAGTGGCGAGAACGCAACAAACTTGACAATCTGTAATATAGTGTCGGGAATCCCGCTGAACCTGAATATAAACAAAAGGCCGCTAAGAAGGCAGTCCAGAATGATCTCTCCATTATTTTCCAATCAAATACAAATTGCTATTGGTGACGGCTTGTTTTGGTCGTCTTCACCTCTATTCCATGGTCATGGTCGTCTTCACCTCTATTCCATGGCAACAACCCGTGGCTGTCGGTGGCGTTCAGAGGCTACAGGACAGCTGGCGGCGGAGAGGAGGCGCGATGGCTACCAGCCGGTCCACCTGTCAAGCAGGCTAATCACGCTGGCGCCAGCCGCGTCCCCGTCCATTTAGACGGTGTCAGCGACCCGGTCCGCAGATTTGAGCGCGGTGGGAGGGGAGCCCAGGGTCCCTAGTATTGACCCTGTTTGTCAGACACATCACATCTGGTGATCTCAGACCAGGGGTTTTCACTTTCACGGATTCGGTGGAATATGATTCACATGAGGTGCGGCAAAACATACAGCTTCATTGAGGCTGGTTGAAAGCTGGTTAGGATCGCCAGCATAGGCTGTTGCCCCGCTGTTTCGAAAAATCTAGATTATTGTTTTCCGTGTATGCTAAGAATTTCAACAGTTTGTTGCAGCGCATAGTACAAAACGGCCCACATCCTCACGAGCATCACAAAATACCAAGGATGACCAAATCGTTTATCTCTGCCAAGCCAGTACCGCACATTCGCACGGCTTGTTGGAGGCTACAGCAGTATAGCGGAAGGTGCGCGTCATTAGTTTGTAATAGATCACTCCAGCCACGCGTGGCCGAGCCGTCACCAGATGTACGGACACGGAACAGGATACTCGAATTGAGGGTCACACATATGTACTGTCATCAGGTGAACGGAAGAACCAGACATAGGCGAATCTGATTGGAGGTCATACATACCGCGCATCGCTTCACCAGAGCGACAATCATTGCAGCGTATCCGTCTGCGCCTTGTTGGAATGGTGTTAGGGCGGTTTTGTTGTTATGTCTCATGACTAAAGAAGATACGGCTTTCTTTTCGAGGACAAATATTATAACTCATCCATCTGATTTTTGCCCCGTTTTATTTGGAATTTATACCCCGGATTCGAAAACGGCCATGAAAATAATGTCTTTTTAAGTGTAAATCACTCCTATCTTACCCGAAGATGGCTAAAAGCGCTGGACAACACAAATCAGCGTCCGATATATCCCGAAGCTGCGGTTGCCGTAAACCTCTTACGACCATCGACCGTTAGAAGGCCTCCGTCACATGTCGGGGCGTACCCGGTGGATAACGAATGGTGTCGGTAGATAACGCCGTATTGTGAAACAAAGCTCGTTTGTGAGGGCCGGTATAGCGGCGACACGTCGCTGCCTCAGACAACTGCGGGGCTGGCAGTGGCAGTGTCAGGGACGGCGGGCATGGGTCCAATCGGCCAGTGTTTCACTGGGGTCTACTGTACCGCGGCTACAGAGACGGCTACAGTAGCATACAGTAACGTCGATATACAGTAACAGCATCGACAAACAGTGCATCCGGTCGCACGACTGAAAATACGACGTAAAATTGCCTGCATATTTTGTGAATATGATTAATGTGTGCTCAGCATGCAACATTCTGAAGTCGGCTATGTCCCCAATCAAATGGCTTTCCCCAATCAAATGGCTGTCCCCAATCAAATGGCGGGTCTGACATGGCAGCCACAGCATCGTGCGCCGGGAGACCCGTCCCGACGCCTAGGTTAGCGGCGTTTGAGGCGCGACTTTCGGCTGACGGGTGGCATGGCTCTGTGGGATTCGCCACGTCACTGCCATCTCTGTGGACAGATTATTCTCCGGCATCGGGACACGATACGACCTGATAGCCTGTAAATCAGCCGCAGACCGACAGTCACGACCTACTTATCGGGTCCAATGACGGGTCAAAATAGCCACTGCATGATGGCGCTGCTGCCATGAACTAGTTTCGTGCAGCGCGATTGACCGGCTTAACACAATTAAAGCCGCATGTTTTAGAGCAGCCATTGAGTGGATTGTATCGTGAGCTCTCAAACCATCGGTCCTCAGACGTCAGATGCTTTTGGCGAGGAATTCAGCGTGCTTTGCTATGGATAGCAGATATGAGGTAGTTTAAAGTAAGCTGATCCCACTAAATGAGGCCGGACTCTGTTGTAATCAGGAATACCATAGCTTGGGCTGGACGTAAGCCATTTAGACAAGTCACGAGGGCTCTTGGCTCATGCATTATATACCGTCTCGGCTTAGTTCAGTCGCACATTTCATAATATCCGTACTACGCATCAGCTAATGTTTCTGCATTTAGCGCAGTGGGTCAATGTCATGCGTGCTCAATTTGATGGCACTTGCTAAATGTCCACAGCGTGAATTTGCAGAGGATTTGACGCCGCCAGAGGCGGTGGGTTTATCGCAGCCTCTGTAGGGATTTTATCCGGTGGTGGCTTGGTGCGAGGTTGATGGGCGACGGATGGGACGGTTTGTGGGTGACGGATGGGACGGCGGCCACTGAATGTGTGATGTGTGCTGAGGCATGAGACTGGGTTTACTGCCACCGCCGCCGCCGGCCAGGTGATGCCCGCTGGACTCCCATCACCCGTGTGATCCCATCAGGGGACCATCGGAAAAAACAGCGGCTCTAAGTCGCCGCCAAGGTCCCCGCTCCGCTCTGCAAACCACGCGCACTCAGACATTTGTTAGCGGCCGGTCTGCCGGGCCCGCGCCCGCTTTAGAGAACAGTGTAAAAGAGCAGCCGTCAAGACCGACTGAAGCATTGCTCGGCGATCAGAAAAGTGTATTTACAACTCTCATTTTGTAGGATAACCCCACACTAGATCCTGAATTCCAGACCAAGCTACATCAAAAATCAGATACCGATCGCTTCCAAACCGAAAAACTAACCCGGCATTGACTGGGGGCTCAGTCGAACGCCATTGACTGGGGGGGGGGGGGCGTTAACGCCCCCCTGGTTATCTTCCGAACAAATGATCACAGCGAGACGTGCAAGGCGGGAGTCGAAAGCTCTTAATGAGATAAATCAAACACATGCTCAAAAATGTAAAGTGAGGTCAAATGTCGGGTCACGGTCAGGTCAAGGGTCAAAATCGATGTATTTGAGCTTATGAGCCATATTTTCCATCCAAAGCCTTCGAATACAACCATGATCCCCCAAAGTGCTGCCAAAGGTATGATAAACATCCCGAATGAGCTAAAGTGAGATTGTTGGCAAAGGCCAAGGTCAAGGTCAGGTCACAAAAGGTCACTATGCTTAAAATGTCTACGAAAGTCATGCAACACATTTTTTTATGAGTTATTTTCCACGTATATTTCGATAGTGATAGTCATTTTACCACCTGATTACATTTGCGTGAAGCTAATGTCAAGTTCAGGTCAGGTTCAGGTCACTGAAGGTCAAAATTTTTAATTGATAAATCTAAATAAAAAAGGCATGTTTCTAGACCAGTTATGTCTCACAAATACAGTGGTGCAATTTATTTGTCTGTATCTGGTCAAAAAAGCCCCCCCCCCCCCCCCCCTTCTCCCTAAAAAAAACACTTCTTTATATGACGTCACGAGTTGCCCATACTTTAGATGCCATACGTCAGTCAAAAATGGTGATATCAATCTGAAATTTGGTATGGTAGTTTACCATATGTGGTTCTCTAAGATGTATTCCGGCTTTTTGAATATCTTTGAAAAAATAGACTTTGTGGGCATTTTCCACCATTTTTTTTTTTTTTTTTTTGGTCAAAACCCAACGGTTTCTAAATTCCGAGATAGTAAGTTTGTAGCCCTTGCAATTTGCTATCTTTTGGCGTTTTTATATTGCATTTTGCTTTAAATATGGCATTTCTACGTAATGGCAAAATTTATCTGATTTTGGTGTGTAAGACTCGTGTGTAGTGACGTCACTAAATTCGATATAACTCGATTTTTGTTCGACGAAATTGCTTTATTTTATCGTAGAAAGCGTAAGCATTATCTGTAAGAAAGTATCCGAAGTTTCACGTTGATAGCGCTATTTGTGTTTGAGCTATCACGAAAATGCATCAGGGGGGAGTTAAACGGCCCCCCCCCCCTAAGTCAATGGCGGGCTAACCTGCTGTTACGATACTGTTCTGACTTCCACAGTAAGTGACGGCAACATCCCCAGTCGCGCAGAAAGTGAGCCGCGGCGGCGCGGCGGCGCGGCCCGGCTGGCCCGGCTGGCCCGCCGTGTGACCTCTAAAACATTGCGACCGGAGCCGTCGTGACCTCTGGTCCCCGAATCACTTTCGCCGCGCGCGCTCACTGCTGTCGGCAGGCGTGATCGGCGCGGCTCTGTGGGTCAGACTGTGTGACGCTCACTGACGGAGACCGACAGGGCCGGGTCAGGTAGACATTCTGCTTATGCAATCAATGCAAGTCATTCCCACGCATGCTGAATCGTGGCAGTGTCCGTTCTCGTTAATGATGACTTCAGAGTGGACGCTGTCTTGGTCCTTTTGTTCTGTCAAGCCAATGATTTCTGGCTTTATGAAGAGTGGTCATACGCAATAGGACTGCACGAGCTAGATACACGATAACGGCATAATTAGTACTGCACTCATCGAGCTTTGATTGACACAATTAAAAATATGTTTCTGCACTGCTGTAATAACTGATATACCAATGCAAAGCCATTACATTGCAATACATTCCAGTTTGATTGATTAATTCATTAGTTTTCTGTAGTTACATCTCAGTATGGCTTAACTTGTCTCGCGATGGCCTCGACAAATTGGTCGCACGCTATGAGAAGTGAAAGTTATTGTTCACCTTTGGGTACGGAAATAATTATCCGTATCTAGTCAATATTTCACGTATAGTTAGATTGCATCGACAGGCGTATGCAAGTCCGTTTAGCTCAGGGATCCTCTGAAACTCCGGTACTGGTCCGGCTGCCTACAACGTTCTCACAGATCACTGCGCGACAACAAAGGTGGACCTCCGCTATCACTGCTCTGATGCTCTATGTCCCCAGATCACTGCGTGACAACAAAGGTGGACCTCCGCTATCACTGCTCTGATGTTCGATGTCCCCAGATCACTGCGTGACAACAAAGGTGGACCTCCACTATCACTGCTCTGATGCTCTATGTCCCCCAGATCACTGCGTGACAACAAAGGTGGACCTCCGCTATCACTGCTCTGATGCTCTATGTCCCCCAGATCACTGCGTGACAACAAAGGTGGACCTCCGCTATCACTGCTCTGATGCTCTATGTCCCCCAGATCACTGCGTGACAACAAAGGTGGACCTCCGCTATCACTGCTCTGATGCTCTATGTCCCCCAGATCACTGCGTGACAACAAAGGTGGACCTCCACTATCACTGCTCTGATGCTCTATGTCTCCCAGATCACTGCGTGACAACAAAGGTGGACCTCCACTATCACTGCTCTGATGCTCTATGTCCCAGGTCGGTGAGGGATGGTGGTTGGACCTCCGCTATCACTGCTCTGATGCTCTATGTCCCAGGTTGGTGAGGGATGGTGGTTGGAGCTACGGAGGAATTGGAGAGGACTAAGGGCAACCTACCGGTGTTGCAGGAATTGGTGAACGTAGGCTGCCGAGGTTGCGGGCTTTGGTAAGGACAGTCTGTCGAAGCTGGGTGTTTGGTGGGGAGTCTGCCGAGGTTGCGGTGCTCGATGAGGATTCACCGCAGACGGAGACACCTGTAGGCCGCCCGTGGAGTGTGAAGTACAGACCGGTGAGTGGTGACGAGGCCGCACCAGCCGTGACGGCGGAACAGCCAGCAGGGTCGTCACAGGACGCGCGTCCCATGACGACTGACTCGGGCTCGCGCTGAATCACCACGCCGCGAGATCCGCCTGTGCAGCGCTGCGTTAATGTTAGCGGGCGATTCTGTACGTGTACATACGATAGTATGGAACTTTTAACGGCCGTTGCCTCACCGGTTCGGCTCTGCGACGGTCCTGCCCTCGCCATTCATTGAGTGGTAATAATTTGGCAATAGCTGTCGTTAGCTCAGATTACATCAAGGACGCCACAACAGCCCCTGTAGTTGCCAGTTGAAAGCAGTGCAAAACGGTGGTGGTTTACACTATTGTGTAAGAAATAGCATATGTTATCATGACATTCATGCGGGAACGGCTGTAAAACAAATACACAAAGGCTGAAGCAGTAACGACCTCGCGCGGAGCTGTTCTAGTTTCGACAGCGAACGATATTCATGGTCGGAAGCTCAAGGACCGTGGACTTACACAGTCAGTGAATCGAACTACTCACCATTACGTGTGTGATGTGACGCTCCACAGCTTATCGCTGTTCGAAGGCGGTGCTGTGTCCTCACCAAAGGCGGGCCCAGTACCAGCAAACGCCTGGGGGCCTTAATCACCCAACCAACCAATGCCTGGGGCATCTGCTGAGCAGGTGTGTCGGGGATCGCCGCACGTATACAGAGAGAGAGAGAGAGCGAGAGAGAGAGAGAGAGAGAGAGAGAGAGAGAGAGAGAGAGAGAGAGAGAGAGAGAGAGAGAGAGAGAGAGAGAGAGAGAGAGAGCGAGAGAGAGAGAGAGAGAGAGAGAGGGGGGGGGGGGGGGTCCTGCTCCCATCTGATCGGCCCTCTCCCGAGTCAGTCTGTATCTAGCTGAATATGGCTGCAGATGGTGGCAGATGGCGGCGGATGACGCCGGTGACTCGGGCCGATGGACAGTGTGACGTATGGGCATTCGGCACACAGGCAGCTCGGAGACATCGCATCGCATCAGCGGCCCCCGCGGGGGCAGCTCCGATCCTGCTGGACGGTACGGCTGATGGAGCGGGCATATTGATACGGTACGCTAACAGGCTAGACGAAGCTGAAAGGAAGGTTGGTATCGCCATGAGGATCGATAGGAGAGCGCATTTATTTTTACCGACGGAGTCGTGTATCTTTAAAGATACGATTTAGTGAATGTGTATGCAATTCATTTTCCATCTCCTGGAATCCCGCCGCGCTTTTTGGACCTGTTAGCGTTACATGCCCGTACCTCTTATTGTCGTCGACCATCATCTGTCCCGGCTCGCGCCATCAGACGGCGCCCCAACGCAGACGTGTGGCGCCGCTTTCATCATCCAGCCGTGAAAACAATGGGCAATCTAATCACCACGCCAGCTATCAGTGAAATATCGACCCGAGTGGCTGTGTTTTCTCCCCGGGAATATTTTGCTCTCCCTAAAGTGCTTTGATGGGCCTCGCTTGGGTTCATGCTCCTGATGAGTCGCAGAAAGTGACTGGTAAAATCTCGCGGCCGATCTAGGTTTGCTCTGATTAGATACTCTTGTTAGCAATTTGACACGATTTTCGAAAGAAGCTGACATCAATGGATTGTGTGATTTGATTGATGGTGGCTTAGATCAAATTTAACAAATGAATCGCGAACGGAAAATGCCATTTTGTTAGCCCAATGCAGTAAACATTGCTGAATTATTATATTGCCGAATTCTTACATCGCCGCGGACGTACCTACCAGCTTCACCGAAACCAAGATGCATAGAAGAGCTGTCCGTGCTCAACAGCAGACTTGTGCCTGGATCCCGAAGTTGGATCTGGGATCCCAGTGGATCCCTCGGCAGAAAATACATGAAGATCTTGGATCCCAGTGGACCCTCTGTGTAAAATGCATGAAGATCTGGGATCCTCCTGGATCCCTCGGCGTAAATTGTAGATCCCACGGCATAAAATACATCAGGATCTGTGATCTTTGTGGATTCCTCGGCTTATTGTGTAACTGGATCTGGTGGCCCCTGTGGATCCCGGGACACAGGACACAGATGTCCGGATCTCAGCTGGATCCCGGGATCCAGGCACTTGTCTGGGCCTACCATATTGCAAAATATTGATGCAAAATGCTCTGACGTCACCCCGAGAGTCGTTTCTCCCTCGTGGGTAAGCCTTATTAGTAAAGGAGTCTTGGCATGTAGTCTAGACTTGTGCCTAGATCCCGAAGTTGGATCTGGAATCCCTGTGGATCCCTCGGCATAAAATGCATGAAGATCTTGGATCCTCTGGATCCCTCGGCGTAAATTGTAGATCCCACGGCATATAATATATCAGGATCTGTGATCTCTGTGGATCCCTCGGCTTATTGTGTACCTAGATCTGGTGTCCCATGTGGATCCCGGGACACAGGACACAGATATCCGGATATCAGATGGATCCCGGGATCCAGGCACACGTCTGCTTAACAGAGACATTGTTTTTGTCCTATGACATACGGTATGCGCCTTCTAATTCGACTGAAGCATGTCGTCAGCGCCCACGTCAGTTGTCACGACTATAAATATTCGGGATCATCAGCATTCCGGCCTGGGAGTGCCGCCGCTTCGGAGCCAAGTGAGGCAACCTCCATCCAATACCCAATAATCACAGTCTCCAAACGGTCGGGTGATTATGTAGAGATGCACCGAGACGCTATGTTTCGTACTTGTCTCCATCCAAACCGCGGCCGTCACTGTCTCTGTAACAGACGCCAATCACCTTGGAGCTGTTTGACATGGATCGTTACCCAAATATTGAGACATGTCTCCAGGGCCCAATCTTACCAAGAATGCCGTACTTGGTCCAATGGACCAATGACGTACTTGTACTGCCCATTACAGCCCGTACTTGACTACATTTGGTAACACTGTACTTTTGGCTAGAGCCCAGTGTTACCAAATGCCGTGAATGGGCAGTCCAAGTACGGCAATGCAATGCCGCATTGGTCCATTGGACCAAGTACGGCATGCCGTACTTGCTTGGTTTGGTTCGGTTAGAGGACCGCTACGGCCCATTTAGACCATTGCGCAGTCATGAGATGAATGAGAAGGGGTAAAGTGGGTCAAAATGGAACGCCGACTGGGCAACCGCCCATGGACAGGCCCTTCCCCGCAGCGCGAAGCTGCGAGGAGAGCCCACGCCATGCAGACGGCCACCACTCCCGGGGGCGGCTCGAGGGCCACCACATGCCCGGTGGCCAGCGACCACCAGACCTGGGTTAACGTGGGTGCGACAGGGGATGGAGGACCGGCTGTCGGGAGGATTCAAGGGGATCTGTCGTACTTGCCGCGACGAATGCGTTTTGTTCACCGGTGATACAAAACGCTACCGAGTTTTGGAAAACTTTCGGCGACTGCACAAATGGCTGACGACAGATTAACTCCAGAAGCGGGTTGAAATCGCGGAATTTTATAACTTCATTCTCAAAGCGAGTGATACAAACGATGCAGTTTAAGACGAAAGAAGAATTAACTAAAACATAGCGCAACACTTGAATGGGCTGCACAACGCCATCTAGCGGCGACTATTTCAGCAATGAATTGTGTCAGAATAGGAAAACACTGAATATTTCACGTGATATTTCTTGTTTAGATTAACATGGTGCTCAGATAAAGCTGCCATTCTTTTAAACATAATGGGTGGCGTATGAAGCTGAAGTGCACTTAACCTCTCCACCCGCAGGGGGGAGATTCTGCCCACCCCTCAGGTTTTTCGTAAATATCTCCCGAACCGCTTGGAGTACACCCATTCAATTTTGGGACTTTTCCTAGAATTGAATTCCACATATGGAGTTTAAATTTTGAGTTACTAACCTTAACAGAGACAGTTTCAGAGACCGGTTTTTGGAGTTTTGTTTTGGTGACATTTGGCGATAATACGGAGATGCGATCTTCACGGCTTCTTCCTAACTGCCTGAAGTATAAAGGAGTTACATAGGTGTACGGTGGTTGAGACAAGTACAAATTAGTTTATTTTAGTGAACTATAATAAATATTGCACGGCAGAGCCGGTTTCAGGGACTTGAAAAGGGGAGGTTTACAGGAAGTTTTTTTTGCCCCCTTTTTCGCTAACCTGGCACCACCTATGGATGAAAATATTTTTATAACTGTAGTGGCCGATGTCACAATAACGCACCGTTTAATTCATCCAACAAACAACAACAAAAACAAGTTTTTTAAGGCATTTATTTTACCCCAATATTTAGTGACCTGAAAACGCATATGATTTTTGAATTTTAAAAAGTCACCTTCATATATCAATCCCCAATTCAATATCTATCGATCCCCATTAGTTGCGTTCCAATCGGTTGCTAAACATGGCAGCTGTGGTGGATCAAATATACCTACAATTTTGCTAGTTTTTGCCCCCCTATTGCCCCCTATCATTTTTTTTGTTTTAATGTAGATCGTGATGAGGAAAATCGAACGCCTTTTGATTTGTGAAATTCGGACGTGTGGATCTTGAGACCTCCGGGGGGCGAATCCCCCCCCCCCCCCATGCCGCTAATAGAGGTAAAAAGGAGCCTGCCGCTCCTTTTTAACCCTTTAAAAGGGCTAACCCTCGCCCTACGGGGACATTTTATCACCTTCGCCCTACGGGGGGAGGAGCTGACAGACCCCCCTGTTAACTTCCAAACCAAGCAACTTAGAGCAATGCGGTAAGAACCAGCATGTTGCCTGTCATGAGAGAAATATAACAGTATGCGATTTTTAGGTTTCAGGTCAACGAGTGACCTTCCAGGTCAAGTGAATGACCTAAGATCGACCACGTCCAAAAATAGCGATTGTACAGGGCGCTTAGTATAACTTCCGAACGGAGAGAGATAGATAGACACCGTACAAAGTGACGTGTTGCCTGTCATAATTAAAATCCAAAGGCATCCCATTTTGAGCATCTAGGTCAACTAGTGCCCTTTGGGGTCTGACATGACCTTGACGAAAAGGTCATTGGTCTTGATCTAATAGTCGTGTACACTTCAAATTTGGACAGGATACGCATCTCAGTTCCTGAAATTTTTAGTAAGATGCGCTGCATGTGTACAAAGTTATTCAAGAAAAACTTCAGGGAGAAGCTGTCAGCTCCCCCCCCCCCCCTCGTAGGACGAGGGTTAAAGTGGGAAAAATTCAAGAAGCAGAAAGGAGTAGGGGATTGATGCTGACGTCACACGCACGGCGACCGAGGGCCGCACACGCCCCAAGTACGCATCTACGGCATGCCGTACTTGGGATGCCGTACTTGGACTGCCCATTCACGGCATTTGGTAACACTGGGCTCTTGTCAAGAGTCCAGTGTTACCAAATCCCGTGAATGGGTAGTCCAAGTACGGCATTGGTCCATTGGACCAAGCACGGCATTCTTGGTAAGATTAGGCCCAGGAGACGGGCGAGTGTCGTGGGGAGGGCCTCATGAACCGGCTTCGTGGCTCATGAATACATACAAGTACATGTGGCTTCACATTACAGCCGTAGCCTCATTACGCTGTGAATGCATTGCTGCCGAACTGTCCACGGGTGTGTGCTGAGAGACCAAATGATTTGCTCTGCAGCCAAGGAGAAGAGACAAGTTGTCCACACAGGTTTTGTGATGAATCTGCATGACTGAGGTTATCAGTTCGGATGTCTCTCGTGCAAACGAGTGTCGCTGAGTGCCAGGGCACCCACCGAGACAATTTATATCAGCTGAGGAAACGCCCGGTATTTGTTTTTGACCGGCCGCCGCCGCCGCCGCTGTGCCCGGGGCAGCGTCACCACCGCCGCCGCCGCCGCCGCTCCGGTGTTGCCTCATACCGGAATGGCGTCTGGTGGCGCGGGCATTGGACAGCGACAGAAGGCGGCCTCGTCAGCCCTGACCGAAATATGGGTAAGAGACAGAGGCCGAGGGAGGGAAGGAGCTGACACTTTGTCATGTGTTGTATTAGCCTGAAGAGTTTGTAAACTGTGCTTATTACAGTTTGCACAGGTAGCGATGGCTGTCTTGTTTCAGTAGCACAACTAAGGAGTTATCTGGGTTGCAACCTGTTTAATTTTCACTTCATGTTATCGAGATATTGTCTTATTTGAACCTGAAGCAAGGATCGTATAGATGATACAGGATGTTTGTGGTAAATAAATCATTCCCCTGGAATTTCCAATGAAGCCAGATGCAAACAAGCAGATTAATGGTGAGGCCAATATTCATGAGTACATACCATATCATATCATCATTGCTCATCAGTTTGATAACATTATGCATATTATTTTGGAATCTAGATCATTGGAAACGATTTCTATTACAAACATTACGGACAATTTCACTGAATAATTGCGAACGCAGAGTAGATCAGGGCCTCAGCACACAGACGGAAGTCGGTCGATATCCCCAGTTCGATCTATTTGTGGTGACGAAGGCTGGTTATTGTGGGCGCCCTAACCAAGGCCACATCTGCGTGAAGCGGTCCCTATCCGGCTCGGCGGCAGCGGAGGCGGCGGCGTCGGCGCTCATGGCCCCGCCATCAGACCTCAAACAGGGCCCGAGGCCGCCCGGCCCGCCCCAGCAGACGATGGTGGGTATCGCCACATTCACAGGGTGAGGTGGAAAATTGCCGCTCCGCTGGCCAATCATCCGGGACGCGGAGGCGGCCCCGCGGCCGCGGTTACGGTCTACTGGTGACGGGTCCTCCCTACTGGTGACGGGTCCTCCCCAAGTCCCCACTGGTGACGGGTCCTCCCCAAGTCCCCACTAGTGACGGGTCATCCCTACTGGTGACGGGTCCTACCCAAGTCCCTACTGGTGACGGTCCTCCCAACTGGTGACGGATCCTCCCTAAGTCCCCACTGGTGATGGGTCCTCCCCAATGGTGGTGGATCCTCCCCACTGGTGGCCGGTCCTCCCTACTGGCGACGGTCCTCCCCAAGTACCCACTGGTCCTCCCCAAGTGCCCACTGGGGACGAGTCCTCCCCACTGGTGACGGGTCCTCCCCACTGGTGACGGGTCCTCCCCACTGGTGATATTGTTGAACAACTCCATTGTTATTAAAAGGACTGTCCCACCATTTTGAAAGTTGTCGAATCACACTTAATTGTATGTCAACGGGTCGAGGTCAGCTAAACATGTTCGTGAACTTTTTTTCCCGAAAAAAATGTTTATCTTGGAAGATAGCTTTTATAAACTTTTAGTTTTAAGCGGAAAGTTGGGTTAGTGACGTCATATTTTTTTTTGTAATAACAGGGAAATCCTTTGTGCTGCCAAATGTATGGCACAATTTTTGTCGACATCTATTGTGCAGAAAAAAAACCATAAACAATTGTATAACATGGCAGGACGTCGTAAACAAATGGTACCAATAAATGTTGATTGATTTATTTATTTATATATATAAATAAATATTTAGCGTTAAATATTTAACTGGTACCATTTTCTTGCGACGTCATAACACCCTGGCTCAATAGCGGTCCCTGGCGGCCAACTGCTGCAACAGCTCCAGGTGATAGTGCTAGCCTCTAGATTGAGAACCACCCGGGGGTCGAGAAATGAAAGACGAAAATATTCCAAGGCTGACCTTAAAACAAGTCGACTATCATTACCAGTTGGGTAAAGAGAGACGACGCTGTCGGTTTAGAGGCCCCATTCAAATACACGTGGGCCTTATTTTTTACAGATGTCAAAATCAAACTCGAATATCTTTTTGATTAGATCATTGTGGTTGTTTTAACAGCTACCATACTGAATTTAAATGTCAAGCCATCAAAATGGCTATCTTAACACACATATAATATTAAGGTAAGATAGTCCCTTTAATGGTCCACAGCCGTGCATTCAGGGTGACAGTAATTACTGCAATGCATCCCAGGTGTAACACACAAATGTAAACATTGCGATTAACTCTATGCATGTTTTGCTGTTTGCAATGTTAACTTCCCGGTGCAAAGATTCAGAAAACCTTTCGACTAAGCCAGTGCAAATAGTTGTATAGGAGAACAGCAACGACCAACCACAAACTGAAGACATTGAGACAGAAAAGCTTACATTCCGGAGACAAGTATAGTTTAATCTTGATGACTCTAGTTTTACCACAATAATTAACATCAGTAACCGACGGCCGACCTTCCAGCTAATTAACATAACTCAAGAACAATGCCAGACGTCACTCTCATTAAAGCCCTCTGCAACTTTGCACAGCATGGCGTGCCTGAGAACAGCTCTGCACGCCATGGGACACTAACTTTCATGTCGATGATTGAAAGCGGGAGGAGTCTCTTGACGCTCCCCCGGCCCATAATAAGCGCTTCCCTGAGTTGGGGGTCTTCCTCGGGTATGCGCGAATCTGGGACCGCTGCGGGACACCGATGACAATGCCTGTTTGATCTGTCATGGATGATACTCCGACACGGAGCCTGACCGCATCGGTCACAGCCGGCCGACTTCATCTGACAGCGTCTCCGTGCACGCCGAGCTGCCGTGCACGTGGCACGTGTCACGCGGCACGTGGCACGTGGTGTCTGAAGTCGAGCCGGAAGCACGCGTCTCGCACGGAGCGGTACCGGTATTGTCCAGCGGCTCAGTCCTGGGTAGTACAATGAATGGCACCTGGATTTGACACCGTCTGCGGAGCCAAGGCTGTGCTGTGTGCCGTGCCAGACGGAGAACACCAGGAAATGGAAACAACGCCGTTAAAAGGATTTATCGTCCGGCGGAACTAAGCCAAGGAAGTGTACTGGTGGAGAGTGCCATGTGTTACCCAGGTGTTGCTGGAAAGTCGTGCCTCTGTCCCTGGCCCGCACGGCGACATTGTTGCTGATTTAGGGCCTGTATGTACGCCACAAAGCATTCTTTCATTATTTCCGTGTTCGTAAGTATCTCCACGGCTTAATATTATACACATTCTTATGTAAGAGTTTTTGTATTTAAATTGCAAGACTCATAAAGAGATATCATATCGTTTTGAAATAAAACGATTAAGGGAAGGTGGTAGTGTACTATTTAAAGCTCTCCACATATGTGACAATGAATACAATTGATAAGTCTTCTCCTGTCGATATTAAATCCTTATCAAATCCACTATATTGCAGGTGCTCAGCATGAACCTGGGCCCTACAGACCAGTCTGCTGATCACGTGATCGTCTCAACACCCCGCTCGACTCGACATGCAACCGGCAGTCAGCCATCGGTGGCCGGCGACCAGCCGAGAGAGAGAGAGCCCCGACCGGCAGATCGCGCGGCTTCTCCAGCCCGCAGCGCTGCAAACTCGCCGCTTGCAAAACTGTCGGCGTGTGACCGCGAGGCGCGCCTGCCGTCACTTTCACTGGCTGTCTGAGGAGGCCTCGCCATCAGCTGGTGACGAGCTGTCGCCGTGGCACTCATGGTAGAATCACGGAATTAACGGCAGAATCACGGCAGTCACGGCAGTCACGGCAGAATCACGGCAGAATCACGGCAGAATCACGGCAGAATCACGGCAGTCACGGCAGAATCACGGCAGTCACGGCAGAATCACGGCAGTCATGGCAGAGTCACGGCAGTCACGGCAGAATCACGGCAGTCACGGCAGAATCACGGCATTCACGGAAGAATCACGGCAGTCACGGCAGAATCACGGCACCGTCCGTTAGAGGTGATGACAGGGTGTTTGCTGCCGGGTAATGTGGGGGCCGTGACACCGGAAGACGCTGCAGGCGGTTTGAGAGTGGCGATGATCGTCCTCGGGAGAATAAAGCGTGACATGGTCACACGATATCCCGGGGCCGTTTATCTTCGCATCATGACTAATTATTGGCGAGACGTGGAAGGATGCACCCAACACATCACGAAAGGTGTTTTACAATCCATGCACAGCTTCTAAGCATAGGGGAGCATGCGCTCAACAGATGTATGATTGCTATCTTTTCCTAAAGAGAGCGCTCCAGCGTGAGGACCAACTCACACGCTCCCGTGAAATTCTCGCTCGTGTAGAGGGTGCTCCCTGTTGTGGTGTTCACGGTAGACAACATATCTGATTTTCGGAAACGTGATGCCTCAGATAGCAGAACATGATTCACAAAACTCGTCCCTCATGATGCCCGGTTGCAGCAGAACCATTTACCGACAATGTCCGGCGCACGGCTCTCGTGGCTTAGTGAGTGTCCCGGTCAGATCAGCGTCGCGCGTCATGGTGACGACTGTCCGGGTGTGCCGGCCGTGCCCCCGTTCCGTGTAGATGGAGCGATCGGCGGAGCGGTCTGAAGGCACCGCACCCTGCCGCCACTCCCCAACACCGGACCGGGACACTTAGCGGTCCGGGTGGTCGGCACGACGCACGTCCACTCACCTATCTCCCGGTCTCTGCTGCTGCTGCGCCGTCTTCGGCCGGGTCGGCATCGCTCCGCGGCACTCCGCCGCACACTCCCGAACTCCGGGCACTCCGGGGAACTCCGGGGCACTCCCAGGCACTCCGGGATACTCCGGGGTACTCTGAGTCACTCCAGAACACTCCTGGGCCGGGGCCGTCCGCGCCACTGGGCCTTCCCTCGGCGAGCGCCACAGGTGACAGTCCACCAGGAGCGGCGCGTTTCGCGGCTGATCACACGCGTCGGTCCAGCACACGAGTGGAAGACCGCCGCCGTCGCCGCCGCCGCCGCGCGCCGTCCGGTGACGTCACACAGTGACGTCACACGGCGCCGGAGCGGGCTCCGGTTGGCTGACTGGCACAGGCCAGCCACCCTGACCCCGGATGCGTGGATGGCCATGAAGGTGGACAGACCAAGGTCGGGCGGTGGCCGGCGGTGGCCGGCGGCGGCGAGTCTCGGCGGTCATGGGGCCGGCCGGCTGTGTCAGGGGCTGACTCAGTGGCCAGGTATCCGTTAGTGGTCCACGAATACTATACAGGGGATTAGCTGTCTGCAGGCGAGCATTGCTCGATGTGATGGGAGATAAAAAGCCATGTGTTTCGGTCAGTTCGCCAACCTCGATATAGCTCACGTTCCGTCGTAACGTTCGTAACGTTCCGTCGTAACGTAACACCTGCAGTGCAATGGACGGATGTGCTCTGCTGTGCAGATGAGATGGAGATCAGTTTCATGTATTTCTAGAGATAAGCATACTGTTTTACTGTAAAGTGCTGCATACCTGCAATACAGTTTTCTTGCTGTGCAAATATAGTACGAATCACGATTTCCCTTTTCGTCGGTCTGCATACGGACGGTATCCATATGACGACATATGCATTTTATTCAACTTAGGTTATCGTTTTCATCTTCAGGCACTGTAGTATTTCAGCGTACCAAACTCATCAGGATTTCTTAATGTTTTTCCCCATTGAAAACACAATTCTAAAGCATAGTGTTGTTTCGAATGGATTAAACCAACCTTCGGTTATCACCTGTGGAAGCGGAACTTTCAGAAGCCTTTTTGTGGATCTGCACAGGATCATCATAGTGCTCCGAAGTTAATGACATTGACAAATCGTGGTAGAGCAAACGAAGTAAGACAATTTTGGCTTGATGTAGTGAATCTTAATCACACTCACACAAGCAAGGTGCACATTTTGCGGAAAAAGTGTCTGCAATGAAGTACTTAGAAGTGTTTATCCAAGTCATAATTAAAAACTGTAACAGACTGGTATTTCCAAGCGTAGTGCTGTTAACGGTGAGGCTCGTTCTGCAATCAACAAGTCTTGCAGAGGAAGATATAAAAGTTATTCACACATACCAAGTGGCTTTGGGTGTTACAAATGTATTCGTAAATCAGCCGTGACCATTTCAACTAATCTGCTGTATGTTGACAGGCAGAGTAGCTCACGTTATCGTATAATTGTATCTTGAACACGATGCAAATACAAGTGTCATACCTGCGTCCGGCAGATAGCACAGAGAAGCAGCGGTCAGCCTCCAGGAGAGATGTTCCCACGATGTGCCGCTTGGCTGAGCCCGTGGCCGCCATGTGTGACATGCACCCGGATGTAACGCCACCAAAATGACCGTCAGCTGGCTTTGGTCAGTTGGTCATCATCAATGCAGTTTTAAACCAAACATCCGCAACAGCCAATAACCAATGCCATATATACCAATACTTTTTTTTTGCGCGTGGGGCACCTATGACTCCGTCTTTAAGCTTACCATTTCGAGCCAAAAAGCCGTGCGAAAATCTTATAAAAACAAAAGAAGATGTTTTACGAGAACTTGATTGCAAATACATTTTATGTTTTAGCATGTAGCTCACCTTTACCTCAAAATGAAAACTTGTCATTAGTTTGGTTAACCCTCGCCAGTGCAGCGTTCGATACTTACGTGACCGTGCATGTGGGGGGGGGGGGGGGTGCACGACCCCTGGCGTTTCGCCCCAAATTGAGGTAAAACTTCAATAAAAAAACGAGCGTGTAGCTTATGATGAGAGGAAGCCGTTGATGTCCAATTTTTAAGGTTCCGAGTTATTAGGTGACATCTGAGGTCATGTCAATGACTCATATTTCATCCAAATCATTAATGCCTAGAGATTTAAATCTAATCAAGCTAGAATCGTGAAAGAGTATATAACTATGCAAAATGAATGCCAAATTTGAAATCAGCGTCATAAAATTTCCTGGAAACTACCAAAATCCATCAAGAATGTCACAGGTCATCCGAGGTCAGTGACTCGGTTGACCTGTCAAAGTGCATGACCCCAATGGAACATATAATAATGTAAAATTGATGCCAAATTTGAAATCATCGTCACAAAATGCACTAGAAACTGCCAGAGGAGAAACAAGTCATATCAGGTTATCGGAGGTCATTGACCTCGGATGACCTCTGAAAAGATCACCTCAGGTCACAATCTCAGCGGAAAACCATAGATGTCACCTGTTAACACCTGCGCATATGCTCCTGAGCAACAAATACTCGGAAACTGCACAAGTTACAAACATCGATACTACGGGACTCCAGTTGCGCCTGACATGACCTTGAGCAACAGGTGTTAGGTCACGGATCATGAGGAGTTGAAGCTTAAAACTGTCTGAGTATGTGTCAAATTGTTCAAAAGTACGGTACTGATAGTTTCATCGCAATCAGCTGATAACCTACGTGAGTCATACCCGAAACAAACGAGGGGTGGCATCCTGCCCCTCCCCCCCCCCCCCCCCCCCCCTGCACTGGCGAGGGATAAGTTACGCTAAGGTTAATCTTGATAGCGTCATCAAGAAAACCAAACACCCAGGATATACGTGAAAATCTGGGACTGAGGGATCCTGGGACAAAAAGTAAGTACGTGGTCCCAGCAGCTGACCATGGTTCCGTTAAACGTTGCATACCTGTACTAAATCTCTCTCTCTCTCTCTCTCTCTCTCTCTCTCTCTCTCTCATCTCTCTCTCTCTCTCTCTCTCTCTCTCTCTCTCTCTCTCTCTCTCTCTCTCTCTCTCTCTCTCTCTCTCTCTCTCTCTCTCTCTCTCTCTCTCTCTCTCTCTCTCTCTCTCTCTCTCTCTCTCTCTCTCTCTCTCTCTCTCTCTCTCTCTCTCTCTCTCTCTCTCTCTCTCTCTCTCTCTCTCTCTCTCTCTCTCTCTCTCTCTCTCTCTCTCTGTCTCTCTGTCGCTCTGTCGCTCTGTCGCTCTGTCGCTCTGTCGCTCTGTCGCTCTGTCGCTCTGTCGCTCTGTCGCTCTGTCGCTCTGTCGCTCTGTCGCTCTGTCGCTCTGTCGCTCTGTCGCTCTGTCGCTCTGTCGCTCTGTCGCTCTGTCGCTCTGTCGCTCTGTCGCTCTGTCGCTCTGTCGCTCTGTCGCTCTGTCGCTCTGTCGCTCTGTCGCTCTGTCGCTCTGTCGCTCTGTCGCTCTGTCGCTCTGTCGCTCTGTCGCTCTGTCGCTCTGTCGCTCTGTCGCTCTGTCGCTCTGTCGCTCTGTCGCTCTGTCGCTCTGTCGCTCTGTCGCTCTGTCGCTCTGTCGCTCTGTCGCTCTGTCGCTCTGTCGCTCTGTCGCTCTGTCGCTCTGTCGCTCTGTCGCTCTGTCGCTCTGTCGCTCTGTCGCTCTGTCGCTCTGTCGCTCTGTCGCTCTGTCGCTCTGTCGCTCTGTCGCTCTGTCGCTCTGTCGCTCTGTCGCTCTGTCGCTCTGTCGCTCTGTCGCTCTGTCGCTCTGTCGCTCTGTCGCTCTGTCGCTCTGTCGCTCTGTCGCTCTGTCGCTCTGTCGCTCTGTCGCTCTGTCGCTCTGTCGCTCTGTCGCTCTGTCGCTCTGTCGCTCTGTCGCTCTGTCGCTCTGTCGCTCTGTCGCTCTGTCGCTCTGTCGCTCTGTCGCTCTGTCGCTCTGTCGCTCTGTCGCTCTGTCGCTCTGTCGCTCTGTCGCTCTGTCGCTCTGTCGCTCTGTCGCTCTGTCGCTCTGTCGCTCTGTCGCTCTGTCGCTCTGTCGCTCTGTCGCTCTGTCGCTCTGTCGCTCTGTCGCTCTGTCGCTCTGTCGCTCTGTCGCTCTGTCGCTCTGTCGCTCTGTCGCTCTGTCGCTCTGTCGCTCTGTCGCTCTGTCGCTCTGTCGCTCTGTCGCTCTGTCGCTCTGTCGCTCTGTCGCTCTGTCGCTCTGTCGCTCTGTCGCTCTGTCGCTCTGTCGCTCTGTCGCTCTGTCGCTCTGTCGCTCTGTCGCTCTGTCGCTCTGTCGCTCTGTCGCTCTGTCGCTCTGTCGCTCTGTCGCTCTGTCGCTCTGTCGCTCTGTCGCTCTGTCGCTCTGTCGCTCTGTCGCTGTCTCTGTCGCTCTGTCGCTCTGTCGCTCGTCGCTCTGTCGCTCTGTCGCTCTGTCGCTCTGTCGCTCTGTCGCTCTGTCGCTCTGGCTCTGTCGCTCTGTCGCTCTGTCGCTCTGTCGCTCTGTCGCTCTGTCGCTCTGTCGCTCTGTCGCTCTGTCGCTCTGTCGCTCTGTCGCTCTGTCGCTCTGTCGCTCTGTCGCTCTGTCGCTCTGTCGCTCTGTCGCTCTGTCGCTCTGTCGCTCTCTGTCGCTCAGTCGCTCTGTCGCTCTGTCGCTC